>JBBPBX010018039.1:0-13052 GCA_038048925.1 Garcialebias charrua
GCGACCGACGACCCCAACAGGTGAGATCTCAAAGCAGACGTGTCAGAGCAGGGTCTGTGTCTGAATAATGCAGAATGCAGCAGAAACAGGGTTTTAATGCTCTTTTATGGCCATGAAAGGACAAACACCCCTCAGCTCAGACCTTCTGCCACTTTTACTCAGCTTCGCGTCTCTGACCTTTAATAACTAATTACAAATGTTTTTTTTCCAGGTTCGGACCTGTAATTACTGTTAATTTGTCGAGTTGGGTGGGGTTCGGAAATTATGACTGCGGGCTGGGGCAAGGTCGGATCAGATTTTTTAGGCCAGAATGCAACTCTAAAAAAGACTAGAAAGTTCCTGGAAAAACTTTGACAGGAACTGCCCCATTACAACCAATGTAAAATTTTGATTTGACAATATAGTACTATGTGTTGGGCTCTCAGCTACCACCACACTAAATTTCATCTGAATACAGTATCTCTAAAAATGGTTGCTTTATAGTAGTTTCCCTTTTTAGCACAGGTGGCCATCTTGGATTTTTGATTTGCAATCAGAGTCTATTAGGGATTGTTCTCAGCTACCAACAAACCAACTTTCACCTAACTGCTATAAAAACCTCTGAGTTATACAGGTATCTATTTCAAAATAGCTTTGGCAGCCATCTTGCATTTTTAGATTTTAATTCAGAATGTGTTGTGGATTACTGTCAGGTACCACCCCACTAAATTAAAAAAATAAAATAAAACATTATTTTTTACACATAAAATGTTTTTATAAACCGTTTCTACTCTCCGTCCCAGACCCATCCAGGTCTGCCCGTCTGCCAGGGCTCGGGGTCCGGCCTTCATGAGCACGCATCGGCAGCTCATATGATCCTCCGTGGTGACCAGCAGATCTCTGAGCCTGCAGAGCACACGAGGTCGGTGCCCAGAGCCCAAGCCCCTGCCTCGCGTGCTCCTGCAAGTCGGCAGCATGGAGGATCTTCCGCAATGACCCGCGGAGATGATGCACTGACCAGCCTGAGGGGGCTTCAAGGCTCCGGTGGAGAGGACCGGGGGGACCGGTGGAGCTCCATCTAGCTTGCTCTGAATTTTGTGATTGGCCACCAAGCACAAAAAACACCTGCACTTTAGCATTAGACCACAGTGTTGTCATTATTGTTTTTAAAATCTTTAAAATAGGTCCAGCTGCTCCTTGAGTTTGCGTTATTGCAAATGGCGGATCGGGTGTTGTGAAAGTTTCTCAAACAGCCAGTGACTCCACCCCCTGACCAATCAGTGACCGACAGTGTTCTGACGTCACGTTTTGGTGCCAGTTCGGCACAGAAATGGGTGCTGAAAAAAGGGACCAGTTCCACGAACCGTTACTAGTGGAAAAGCCTTGGAACCATGCCGAGTCGAGTTGAACCGTGCTGTACCGTTACTAATGGAAAAGGGGCATTAGAGCCTATTAATTCTCACAGTGTTTTTTAATGAGCGAAAAGGCACTTTGTTTGCAAATTATGTTGCCATGGTAACTCAAATGGCAATAAAAGTAATGGCACACATCAAGGTGCTGAGACGGTTGTTTTGATATAACATTTGTGGGGGACATGCTGCGGTTCAGGCTGCACTGAAGTTGATAGAAGAGCAATAGCCTTGTCAGGTGGATGATATCACAGGAGATCACACATTATGATGTTCTCGAGGTTTGACCAAAATGTCTAAAACCACATCATTTCTCATCATAACATGATCTTAATCCCAAACTATGGCAGAAAAGTGGAGGGGGGGGGGGTGTATGGAGTTCTTCAAAGAATGCCAGGTCTTTTCTGCTAGATTACAGTTTAAAGAATGTCAGTGAATTTACATTTGTTTGAGTGTTCAATCCTGGGGGGTCAGATTTACTCCCTGCTGTGTTCAGTCTGACCGGTATGGAGTTCTTCAAAGAATGCCAGGTCTTTTCTGCTAGATTACAGTTTAAAGAATGTCAGTGAATTTACATTTGTTTGAGTGTTCAATCCTGGGGGGTCAGATTTACTCCCTGCTGTGTTCAGTCTGACCGGCTCAGATGTAATCAGAACCAGTGGGTCCTGTGTGGTGCTGTGGAATGAAAGGCTGAAGGAGAGGGCTGACAACAAGCAGAGGAGGCAACATCCAGGGATAAAAAGATCTTATGAGACCTTGACCTGAGGCTTTTTGGGATGTGACCTCTAATGGCCTCACTGAAGGTCACACTACATTCTTAGGATCTGAGACCAAAATGACGACACTTTGAAATCAACCAGCATGTCACAAATGTGCTTTGTGTTTGTAGACCTAAGAGGCACATTGACAGCTGTTGGTGAAGTAAAAGGAAAACATGCACATCTAAAGTTCACTGGAGGAGGTGCTGGGCCCGCGGATCGTAAAGGAAGAATGACAAAAAGATCCACAACCAGCAGAGCGCACACTGCAGTTTGTTGCGTTGTTTCAGAACACTGCTCTCCTTCAAACTTACAAACTCCTAAAAACAGAATCACCACTTTAAAAGAACTATAATTCATTCATGTGACAAACACCTGTTCAGAAATATTTATTAACCTTTATTTAACCAGGCAAATCCCCCTGAGACCACAGATCTCTCACCCCGATAGTCGCTAAATGTTTTGAGAAACTGGTCATGTCCCACATCAAGACAGCCGTCAACATCAATGAGGACCCTCATCAATATGCATACCGTGAGAACCGATCAACAGAGGACGCCATCTCCTCCGTGGTCCACACTGCTCTCACCCACCTGGATCAGAAGGACTCATACGTGCGTCTGCTCTTTGTGGACTTCACATCTGCCTTCAACACCATGATCCCCCAAACTCTGATAGACAAACTATCCACACTTGGACTAAGCCCCTCTATTTGTAACTGGGTCTTAGACTTCTTAACAGACAGACCACAGTCCGTGAAGATCCACAACTTCTCCTCCTCCACCATCACCCTCAGCACTGGCTCTCCTCAGGGATGTGTGCTGAGCCCTCTTCTGTTCACTCTGCTCACATATGATTGTACAGCCACACATCCAGGCTGTCATATTGTTAAGTTTGCAGATGATACAGCTGTGGTGGGATGCATCACAGATAATGATGAATCCAGCTACAGACAGGAGGTGGAACATCTGGAGAGCTGGTGCAAAGAGAACAACCTTCACATGAATGTGAAGAAGACGAAGGAGATGATTGTGGACTTCAGAAGGAACAAACACACCCACACCCCACTGTATATAGGTGGATCTGCGGTGGAGGTGGTCTCCAGCTACAAATACCTGGGTGTACACATGAATGATAACCTCAGCTGGAGCAACAACACCACCAGCCTGATCAAGAAAGGTCATCAGAGACTCTACTTCCTCAGACGGCTGAGACGAGCCGGTCTGAGAAGCCCAGTCCTCACCTCGTTCTACAGGTGTGCAGTGGAGAGCGTCCTGTGCTCCAGCATCAACGTGTGGCATGGAGGCTGCACAGTTGCAGAGAGAAAAGCTCTGCAGAGAGTGGTGAAGGCTGCACAGAAGTCTGTGGGAGTCAGTCTCCCCACCATCACAGACATTTACACCTCCAGATGCAGAAAAAGAGCCACCTGCATCATGAAAGACCTCACTCACCCAGCACACTCACTCTTTGCACCACTCCCCTCGGGACGGAGGTTGAGGAGCATCAAATGTAGAACCACTAGACTGAGAAACAGCTTCTACCCTGAGGCTGTCAGACTCATGAATAAATAAATAATAAGAATAAACACTGCAAAATGTCACATCATACTGATACTGATCTGTTTCTTGTTGCTGCGTTCATCTGTGACCATCTGCTCATGTTCGTGCTGCTGTTTATAATGATGTTTTTCTACTACATTAGGGCTTAGTGTATTACTAGCTGATGTGATGTCTCTCTTAGTTAATCCTAGATGTTATTATTGTATTTCTCTTGCATTTGTTGTTGGATGTAACTGGGACCCTGTGTACATAATCTCGTTTTCAACACATGTACTACATGCGGTGCAAATGACAATAAATTCTCTCTGACTCTGACTCTCTGATCTCTTTTGCAAAGGAGGCCTGGGCGTTGCATGTAACAGTTTAGATGTCAAAGAAAAGACCATTTCATGCAACGTCATGGACAATACAGTTAAACTGAACTGAATTGTCTGCCTGCAAGACAATAATCTACATAAACCACAAAACCTAAATTACAATCCATTAAAGAAAGCCAAAGAAAATATAATGAAAAACAAAACTTCTTCTCTATATGGAAGAAACATAGAGTAACTTAGAAAAGTCTATAAGAACAGGCTAACTATATCCTAAAAGTTTAAAAGAGCAAAGAGTTTCATGTATCTAAGTGTTCATGTTTAAGGAGTAAACTGCATGCTCCTTAACAAAGATGTTTCTGTTTGTCTTCCTTTAGTTAAATGTACATGCACTGAGAAAAACAAAGCAAGCGGTACGCCAAGGTGCCTGGTGGCTGTGTTTGAACCATGAATGTTAATAGTTTTCGAGATGAGTGTTTTTATGGACTGGAATTGAACTGGGAATGCAAGTAAACCTTAAACTGTAAACTGTGTATAAGAACAAAGGTAGCTTTTATTTTTTACTTGTCCGAGGGTGCAGAGTGACGGATCCTGGCAAGCAGAGGGAGACTTTTTATCCACTACCAGGTGCAATGGTGGGGCCAGGGGGTCACGACAATCATTTGAAGAAACTATACTTTTCAGCAACATAAAAACTAGAAAGTATAGTTTCCTAAAACGAATGGAGTGGCCACTTTACATGCATACTGTACATGTGGTGACCATCTTGATGTTGACTAATCACTTGTTTTTCAAGCTATCATGCTCACAGGACAGACAGGATGGAGGTTATTTCTAATCTCCCCCCTTTGCTCCGTGACGGGGGACAGCAAACACTCGTCCATTACTGTCCGTCTTCAGTTTTAGGCTGTGGGTGAAAATGTATTACAATGGAATCCAAGAATCCAATTCATAAATATTTGATCCCAAACAACACAGTTGCTTGATGTAGTTCTACAAAGTCTAATGTGTCATTTAATTTAAAAAAAAAAGTGAAGTTAGTATGGCTCTTCTGTAGGAAATGTGTTTCCTTCCAGAGGACAAACACCTCTGTTCCCAAAGGAGAATAAAAATCTACGGTAAGTGGACGGCTTTACAGCTGTGTGGTTTCAGAGGAAAACCACTGCAGCTTGTCTTTTTAGTTTCAAAGAGGCCAAAAGCATTTCCATTAATTAGCCACGTGTAGCTGACTAAAACGATGCTGATGAAGATGATGATAATAAACGCCAAAGATTCACTAGGAGTTTAGACAAAGGTAATCATCGTGTTGAGCTCATGGTTTACACTCGTCAGTGACATCTCTAATTTCACTGCATTTCAGTGTAAGCACCAGGAGGACGACATGACTGATGGAGACAAGAGAGCTCTGTCAGGACTGTGATCAAACACCACACAGTGCTGTGGCCACTGGTGAAAGACCAGCACCGCTTCAGTGTGGCTGATTAGCTTCATCCCCCACCCCCACCCCTTTCAGGTTGCATTTTATCTTGTTTGTAACTCGAGAAGATTGGGTCACATGGTTTTCATTAAAAAGAACCTCTCTATTCACTGCTGTTTGCATCTCAAACATGTGTAATGGCTGTTAATAAAATAACCATCTGATGTCACTTACAGCGATGGTAAACAGAATGCGCACGCTCTCTCAGGTGTAAATGTGATTCTAATCAGCCGTTTGTTTTAACGAGCAACTGAACGGGTGGACGTAACAAAAGAGCAGTGAGTGAAGAAGTGCTCCCATTAAAATGATCAGTTAAGTGCATTTAATAAGCAGAACTTTGCTGATACGCACCAGACTAGTTTCTTGTGTATGAGGATTGGGTGGACTGTGTCGTGTGTTCACATGAGACTGTATTTCCTATAGATCCTTAAATACTGTTTCTTTTTATACCTTATATTTTTGCTATTTTTGGGTGTGACTGGGATCTTGAGTACCCAATTTGGTTCCATATCGTGTCATCTGGACCAGTTTCTTTAAGTGAGAAACGTTTCGTCCCACCTCCAGAGGACTTCATCAGTCTACGGCCTGCCAATCAGATCTGTCCCATAGGTCGCCTTCACTGCAGTGTTTCAAGCCAACCTCCTGTTGGAATCTCAGACGTAGGTTTTTAACACATGCAAAACAACCAGTCATCATGTACAAAAGCCTACTTCTGAGATTCCAACAGGAGGTTGGCTTGAAACACAGCAGTGAAGGCTACTTATGGGACAGATCTGATTGGCAGGCCGTAGACTGACAAAGTCCTCTGGAGGTGGGATGAAACCCTTAAAGAAACTGGCCCAGATGACACGACTTACCGTAACCTTTTTTGTTGTTTTGTTGTCTAGCTGAATGATTTGAGTTTACAACTCCTTTGTTTTTCATACATATGAAAAACAAACTTTCGGCCAAATGTAGCCGGGGAGGGTGTGGTTTAAAATTAAGGTGAAGTTTATATTATTATTATTATTAAATAATAAAATTGGTTAAAATTACTTTCACCCAAAACAGTTACCCTTGAGGCACACGGTGTTGCAGCTGTGGCAGGAGACACTTCACACGAACACCAATAGATTGCACAATTATTTGTTTAATAAAAAAATCCTAAATTTAAAATACACAGTTAAAATGGCAGTTATAACTCCAGGCAATAATAAAAGTGCAATTAAATACCATATTCTAAAAACAAAAGGGAAACCTCATAGGCAAATCGTCCACCGCCTGGGAGATGTTCTGTTAATCAGGCCGCAGCTGTCCAAAGAGTCCTGGAAGAACTACAGCGTCACATGAAACGCCACTCACGCCGGCACCAGGACGATTAGTCCGGGCTGAATCTCAGTTGGCCTCGATCAGCCACGCAGGACGTACAGCCAGCCCTACGCCGGCCGGAACAACGTGCATCAAACCAGCGCCAGGACGACAAGATGACAGCCCACGGACCAGCCAGGTGAAACGCCAGTCAGGACAACCCGCACCGCAGGTAAACAAACGGTCAAGGACTGTGGCTGAGTGGTTAGAGTGGTTTTCCTCCAATGCAAGAGTTGGGGGGTTCGAATCCACCAGCAGTCACATGCCGAAGTGTCCATGGGCAAGATGATGAACCCCTCATTGCCTCTGATGTGTGTTCCATCAGTGTATGAATATGATAAAGCTCTGATTAATCTCTTTGGAATGATTTCTTCAATTAGCTTTGTAGATCTAGTAAGAGTGCTGCATGAATGGGTAAATGAGGGCACAGATTGTAGTGTAAAGCGCTTTGAGCATCTCGATAAGATAGAAAGGCGGTATACAAGTACATTCCATTTACCATTTAATATAAGTTAAAGTGCTATGCATATCATATGGCTGTTACTGAATTTATGTCACCAGCTCTTACAGCTGTTGCACAATTTTTGTAGCAAATAAGCCTAAATAAAGCCAACCAACAACTAAATCTTTTCACCATCAGCACAAAAAGTTGCTGCTTTCAAATGAAATTGTCTCGGCTTTTTGCCAAACCTCTACATCCTCCGGTGTTGGACTCAGCTGATCATGGTCTTAAGGATTATTCTTTAGGGTTTTCTCTTTAAGGCCAGAGGAGATATAGAGAAACAAAACAAAACCATGGTGTTCTCTAAAACAATCTTACCAATAAAACTACAGAACAAAAGTATCAAAAACAACAATTAAAAAATGAATAAATAAACAAAAGGCTTCAATGGTAAAATACTCACCTCTTTAATGGCGGACATCTTGATATTTTCGTAATAGTGCAAAGGTGCATGAGGTGCAGACATGTCATAGCCAAAACCAGCCACAGCCACCTCGTCACAGTTGTGTAGTGCCATTGTTATAGCAACTGTTCCCAACGTTGGAATGTTCTACAACAGATCAGACAAATAAATGAATAAATACACTTTACTTGAAAAAAAAACCCCACACCTTACAGAGAAGGTCGTCTTTCAAGACTCAACTAGAGCTCAAGAGTCCACTGAGTGTTAATCTAGAAAACCTCCTGAAAACACCTTCCATTATTCAGTAAGATGGATACCGCAGCCTAAAATAAAAAATCTGACACTTCGATGTGTCAACGCCCAAGTTTTGTGTTCAGCTGCAGTGACAGTAATAAACTAGTAATCCAACTGGTTCAGCTAAAATATTGTAACTAAAATATTTTCTAGTTAACCCAGTAATAGTGCACCCATTACTCTAAGATATATACAGTGAAGGAAATAATTATTTGATCCCTTGCTGATTTTGTAAGTTTGCCCACTAACAAAGACATGAGCAGTCTATAATTTTAAGGGTAGGATAATTGTAACAGTGAGTGATAGAATGTCAAAAATAAAATCCAGAAAATCACATCGTATATATGGCGCGCTTTCTATAGCTGCCCACTGCCCCACCTGGTGGTGATTGGGTTAAATGCAGAGTCAAATTTCATTTTGTATGGAAACATACACAGATGACAAAAATGTGACATTATTATTATTATTATTATTATTATTATTATATAAATTTACTTGCATTTTGCAGAGAGAAATAAGTATTTGACCCCCTACCAACCATTAAGAGTTCTGGCCCCTAAAGACCAGTTAGACACTCCTAATCAACTTGTTACCTGTATTAAAGACAGCTGTCTTAAACTGTCACCTGTATAAAAGACTCCTGTCCACAGACTCAATTATTCAGTCAGACTCTAACCTCTACAACATGAGCAAGACCAAAGAGCTGTCTAAGGACATCAGGGACAAGATCATAGACCTGCACAAGGCTGGAATGGGCTACAAACCCATAAGTAAGATGCTGGGTGAGAAGGAGACAACTGTTGGTGTAATAGTAAGAAAATGGAAGAAATACAAAATGACTGTTAATCAACATTGATCTGGGGCTCCATGCAAAATCTCATGTCATGGGGTATCCTTGATCATGAGGAAGGTGAGAGATCAGTCTAGAACTACACGGGGGGAACTTGTTAGTGATCTCAAGGCAGCTGGGACCACAGTCACCAAGAAAACCATTGGTAACACATTACGCCATAATGGATTAAAATCCTGCAGTGCTCGCAAGGTCCCCCTGCTCAAGAAGGTGTATGTGCAGGGACGTCTGAAGTTTGCCAGTGAACACCTGGATGATTCTGAGAGTGATTGGGAGAAGGTGCTGTGGTCAGATGACCCAAAGAACACTGTCCCCACAGTCAAGCATGGAGGTGGAAACATTATGTTTTGGGGGTGTTTCTCTGCTAAGAGCATAGGACTACTTCACCGCATCAATGGGAGAATGGATGGAGCCATGTACTGTAAAATCCTGAGTGACAACCTCCTTCCCTCCATCAGGATATTGAAAATGGGTCGTCCAGCACAATGAACCAAAACATGCAGCCAAGGCAACACAGAAGTGGCTCAAAAAGAAGCACATTAAGGTCATGGAGTGGCCTAGCCAGTCTCCAGACCTTAAGCCAATCAAAAACCTATGGAGGGAGCTGAAGCTCCGAGTTGCAAAGTGACAGCCTCAAAATCGTAATGATTTAGAGATAATCAGCAAAGAGGAGTGGAGCAGAATTCCTTCTGACATGTGTGCAAACCTCATCATCAACTAGACAAAACGTCTGACTGCTGTGCTTGCCAACAAGGGCTTGGCCACAAAGTATTAAGTCATGTTTGACAGAGGGATCAAATACTTATTTCTCTCTGCAAAATGCAAATAAATTTATATAAATTATACAATGTGATTTTCTGGATTTTATTTTTTTATATTCTATCACTTGTATTCTTTTCTCTTATTGTATGTATTATTGTTGTGTATTTTAAACTATAAAATGAACAAACAAACAAACAAACAAACAAACAAACAAACAAACAAACTCACTGTTACAATTATCCTACCCTTAAAATTATAGACTGCTCATTAGTCAGTGGGCAAACTTACAAAATCAGCAAGGGATCAAATAATTATTTCCTTTACTATATATAAATACATATAAAGGAATTCTAAACCATTCCCACACTCGTGCAATATTCTAAATAATGTTTCTAAACTCTAAACGCTGTAAAAGAGCACAGAATGTCATGATTTCAGCTCCCGGCCTCCTCTGCTCTTTGCCACCTGCAAAGCGCTCTTGGCCACACCCACTTCTCCGCTCTACACTGTGAACAGCTGATCGTGCACAGCGAACAGCTGCAGCAGGAAGTTTATCTGGCAGTATGGGCTACACAAAGGAGCAGAAGGCACTAATTAATTTAAAATAATTTATTTTAAATAAAAATTCCATGCCAATCGTGTGGCTCATTCGTCAATCAGCCAATTGTGTGTCATGTCCAATCTTATTTTGAAAAACAGAGAAAGAGCGAGTTTGCGATAAACGAACAGCGAAGTAGCGAGGGACTACTGTATATATACTGTACGTATATATATAATTTGTATGTGTTAGGGATGCACGATCCACATTTTTTAACTTCAGATCCGATCCCGATACTTAAATCTTGGTATCGACCAATACCGATCACGTTCCGATATCATCATCATTACTGATTTTATATGAGGCTGTAATAATCTCCTCACAAGTACAATGTGTACACATATACTGTATGCATGCATGTCCAAAAAGGCAACTTGAGTTAAGTTTTATTAATGTTGGATAAGTTTCAAAGTTACAATTAAATTATTTTAACACAAAACGTGTTTTTTTTGTGCTAGCTTTAAAGTGGATATTAAAGTAATTAATTTAAGTGATTGTTTGTTTAAAGTTATTTTATATATTCTTTTAAATAATGGGGTGACATAAGAATTTTTTCTTCTTTCTGCACATTCAATGTTTTCTTTTTGATGAATTTTTTTTATTTCGTCTCTTTTAAATGAATGAATAAACAAATTAAATAAAATATTAAATAGCTTTACATCTGCTAAGTTACTGGCATAAACCACAGACATGTTCCTGTTTTTAGTATTTTGCATAGCTTTATAATGTAGCTGTTTATGTTTCATTTTTTTATATACAATTTTCTTGTAATTTTCAATTCACATGTTTTTTATGATTGTCTACTGTTGTACTGATAAATATCTCCTGGAGGGTAACCTATATTTTGGTTGCAAGTATCAAGCTGCAAAATCCTTCATTTTCTACAGCTGAGAGCGGTTGGTCATTAATTACGATGAAGTTTAGCAACTTCTCGGTGAACATTTGAGCTTTGTGGCTTCAGCTGTGTGTTTTTCTTGTTAAGTTCGAAGCAGGCGGCCTGATTTCGGTCAGCCGCTCTCAGCCTGCCCCTCCTCCGAGACGGGCAGACTGAGCGGGTCAGATTAGACGCGGCTGGCCGGGGTCAGGCTGCCTGTGCGGGGCTTCAGTGAGAGTAGCGGCTCGCTGAAGCCCCGAAGCTCGAATGTCTAATGCAAAACTAACTTGACCGCAGTTTAATGTGGTGCTATGACTCTGCAGACATTGCACGTTGCTGTCTTGCGGTGTTTAGTGTAAAATACTTCCACACAACAGCCGTGTTACAATGAAAAGTTGGTTAGCCGTTAGCTACAGCGCTGCTCACTCAGCCCTCACGTTGTAGCTGGCTGCATGTGAGGCGGACCTTATTACTCTGGGTTCATGAGACACGCCTCCATTCAGGAAATCCATTCCATAGTTTGAAGCCAACGTGTGGAGAAGTTTCATCAGATACAGACATGCATCTGAGGCTACTTGGTGTTGCGCTCCTACCACGTGGCCCCCGGGTGGGTGTCCTTTTGCCTGCGGGCGTGCTGGGGGCCCTTGTTGTCGCTTTCAGGGGTTGGATGCTTGGGCGTGTGTCATACCATACCATACCATTTTATTTATAAAGCACTTTAAACAGGAACAAGTCCACACCAAAGTGCTGGACAAACAAACACGCAACAGGCAACACAGACAATGAAGTACAACACGAAAAACATAAAAACATTGCAGATCATAAATCAAACGATCCAATACAAATCAGCTGGCATTGAAAGCGATGGAGTAGTAGTGAGTTTTTAACCGGGATTTGAAAACCGAGAGGGAGGGGGCCTGTTTGATGAGCAGCGGTAACTCGTTCCAGAGTCTTGGGCCTGCTACAGAGAAGCGAGTTTCTGGAACTATTAAGAGTACCTGATCCTCTGACCTCAAAGCACGTGGAGGGACATATGGGTGTATCAGATCCGAGAGATAGGCGGGGGCGAGACTGTTCAGCGATTTGTAGACATACATGAGAATTTTGAATTGGATTCGAAGATGAACCGGTAGCCAGTGAAGGGAGGCCAAGACTGGTGTAATGTGCTCTCTTTTGCGTGTGCTGGTTAAAAATCGGGCAGCTGCGTTCTGAACCAGTTGTAATCGTGCAATGGTGGCTTGACTGACGCCAAACAGAAGTGAATTGCAGTAATCAAGCCTAGATGTAATGAATGCGTGAATCACTGTCTCCAGGTTGTTTTTGTCGGTGGCCCCTGGTGGGGCTCGGGTCCTCTGGTCTTATCAGGTCTGGGCCTGAGGAGTGGGCGTCCCTGGTGCCCGGGCCTCAGTGCCCGGGCCTCTGTGTCTGGGCCTGGGGCTACGTCAGTGCAGCGGGCTCTTGCAACGGGCTCCGGCAGGGGCCTGTGGGTTTGTCGCTGTTGGCCTCCCGGGGGTCATTGTGTGTAGTCGCTGGTGGAGCTCGTCCGGTTCTCCCCCTTGGTCAGATCTGGGGAGAGGGTGAGTGGCTCGTCCTGTTCGGGTGGCCCTGGGGACTCTGGGCTCGGGGTCCTTCTTGGGGTCTTGGGCTTTGATCGCCCCTTCGTCTGCCTCGGGCCTTGGGGGGGGGGGATCTCTGATGCTTCACGGTCGCTACTGAATGTTCTATTGGAGGAACCTTATTCACTTATGCATGTTCACAGCCACACACAAATGGATGCAGGGATGTATATGTAGATATCATATGCGGAATGTTATTCATTTATGCATGCTCACAACCACACACAAATGGATGCAGGGATGTATATGTAGATATCATATGCAGATATGTAGATGGATATGTGATATGAATGTATATGTATATATATTT
>JBBPBX010018039.1:31314-46103 GCA_038048925.1 Garcialebias charrua
AGCAAATCCTCATCTGCTTCCAGCCTGCCTGTCAGATCAGCTGATCTTACAGTGGCCTCTCTGCATCACACTTTCCCCACAAATAACGAGCCAGCCTCTTCTAAACAGTTGTTTAAGAGGCATTGCAGCTCGAAACATGTCAAAGTTTTTTTTCTGTCATGTCAGTCAAAACTGATGTTGCTCAGCAGATCGAACCCAGGACAACCCCTTGCTCTCTGCCAGAACCGGTGTTATTTTTTGCCACTCCTGCTCGCTCACCGCGCAACAGAGAATGTGTCACACCACAACAACAGCAGGAGCCTCTTCTGAAACAGCGTCTCACTTACATAAGTGCTGACGCTCCTCAATGCACGCCGGCTCACCTTAGCTCTGACGTACGCCTGCAGCCTGAACGTAACAGGAAAAAACGTGTTGCACAAAACAACATGAGCCCCCTCTGAAACGGCATGTCACACACAAAAGTGTCGACGCCCCCTCTCAGTACACGCCAGCTCACACAAGTCCTGGCGTAAGCCTGTAGCCTGAACGTAGCACAGAGGCGTGCAGACAGCCTTTTTGATCTAAGCCCTCCTTGGTCACCCCCGGTCAAGCACCGAGTCGGGTGACGGCGGCAAGGGCTTTAAACTGGTTGACGTCCATGACATCATGGCACGACAAAGTCACGCACGTCCACTCTCAGAGCGTTACGCAGAGTGGTAGCTAGCGTGTTCACTGGACAAATGGTTGAACAAACTGATAAGCAGGGGTTACACGCTACAGTTTGCAGCTCACCCCCCACCTTTCAGAGGGATTATAGAGACAGTTCGGTCATCTCCAGAACAAGCTCCTCCTTCTAGTCAGAAGTTCAGGAACTCCTGATGAATAATGTAATCTCCAGAGTCCCCGACGGAGAGGAAAACATGGGATTTTATTCCCGCTACTTCTTAGTGCCGAAAAAAATCGGGAGAGAGGAGACCCATTCTCGATTTGTCCAAGTTCAACAAATCTATTATGGAGAAGCAGTTCCACATGTCGACAACAAAACAGCTGCTGGAGAACATTCACCAGAACGTCTGGTTCACCTCCATAGAATTCTCTTTTACCTGGACAATCTGCTTTTATTAGCCCGATCCAGAGAGGAAGCAACCACACAGACCAGAGTTTTAGCAAAACATCTGTTAAAACCTGGGTTTTTCTGTAAACCGGGACAAAGTTCTATTCTCCCGTCCCAGATGATTGTTCATCTGGGAGTGGAGCTAAACTCGGAACACAATAAGAGCCCGTTTATCACAGCAGAGAGCCGACACTCTGACAGCTCAGCTCAGCCGTGTCAACCCCGCAAAGTTGTGACAGCCCTGACCATCATGCGCCTCCTGGGAATGAGTCTGTGAACACCGAGACGTGTGACGTAGGTCTGCTGATGAGGCCTCCCTTGGACAGAATGAGGGGTTTTTCGCAGTGACATAGGTCAGTTCCCACGGAGGGGGAAAAACAGAGATCATCAATCTCTTCTGACGCACAGGATCTATGCGCAGACGGGCAAACCACCTCTGGATTTGTCTCATATGGAACAAACAGAGTTTTACGACCACGTGTGCAACAGACATTGTCTCTGTTGGGCTGGGGCGGAACGTGTCTGTCTCAGACGATGGGAGCACGTGTCTGTCTCAGACGATGGGAGCACGGTGTCCAGATCGCATATCTTATCACATAAACGTACTCGAAGCAAGATGGCCGCGCTCAGACCAGCCGCAGCTTCATGGGCTCCCAGAACATCCCCAGTTTTTAGTAGTTTTAATAGTGTTTTTGTACCTGACTCTGCGCGTTTTTTGCGGGTGAATTATAGCCGAACTGAGCTGTTGAGAATTGGAGCGGATTTACCACAAGGCACAGCTGAAATCAGCAACGAACTCAAATCAGAGCTCGGAAGATTGGATCTGCTTAGATCATCTTTCTGGAAGCAGATGCGCGGAGGAAAGAAAAGGAAGCGGTGCTCTCGAGGGAAAAAGCGTGGCTGTCGAGCAGGAATAATGACGAGACTACGGGCAGACGCTAAAACCGGGAGACCCCCGATGCCGGCTCTCTTTCTGTCCAACGTGCGTTCGCTCGACAACAAGATGGATCTGCTTCGTCTGAGAGTAACAACGTCGGAGGAGATGAGGAGATGTTCGGTGCTTTGTCTCACGGAAACATGGATTAATGAGGACACTCCTGACTCTGTTTATGAGTTGGATAATAAACTATTTTTCAGAACGGACCGGTGCATCGAGACTACGGGGAAAACGCGAGGCGGAGGCGTCTGCATTTACGTTAACAAAGACTGGTGCACGAACTGTGCCGTTATCAGCAGGATCTGCTCAGCTGCTGTGGAGCTTTTAACAATAAGATGTAGGCCACATTATCTTCCCCGCGACTATTCAGCGATAATAATAAGCAATGTTTACATAGCACCCGATGCTAATGCCAACGACGCCCAGGGAGAAATTCATGACTTACTCACCTCGCTGCAGTGTAAATATCCTGAGGGGTTTTTCATTGTTTCCGGGGACTTCAATCACGTGGATTTACGTGTCATCCTTCCAACCTTCAATCAGCACGTTTTCACAGCAACACGAGGAAATAAGACATTAGACCAGGTCTACACGAATGTGAAGGGGGCGTACACGGCGAAGCCACGCCCACCGCTCGGGGCTTCCGACCATCGCTCCCTGTTATTGGTCCCTAGACAGCTCCCCCCACTCAGACGTTCGATGCCGGAACAAAGAGTGATCACATCGTGGCGCCAAGATAGTTCCCCCATGCTAAGAGACTGCTTTGAAAACACAAACTGGTCTGTCTTCAAAGAGGCAGCTACGAATGGAAGTTCAGTTGACCTGGAACTTTATGCTTCCTCAGTCCTGGGTTACATCAGTACATGTGCTGAAAATGTATCCATAAGAAAGTGTGTTAAATTTTACCCCAATCAAAAACCCTGGCTAAATAAGGATGTCCGCACCCTGCTGGCAGCCAGGGACACTGCATTCAAGTCTAAAGACACTGAGGAGTTGAGAAAGTGCAGGAGAGAACTGGATGATGGCATAAAGAAGGCCAAAGCCGCGTATGCACAGAGGATCGAGGGACAGTTCACCTCACATGATCCACGGAGCATGTGGCAGGGCATCAAATGCTTAACAGACTACAAGGGCAAAAGCAAACAATGCCCCAGGGACCCATCCCTGCCTGATGCCCTCAATAAGTTTTATGCACGTTTTGATGATCCAAACAGACCAACTAGCACCAGACTCACCTCATCACCAGACGAGGAGCACCTCAAAGTGACCGCAGCAGAAGTGAGAGGTAGTCTCAGAAGGATCAACCCTCATAAAGCTACGGGTCCAGACAACATCCCAGGGAAAGTTCTGAAGGAATGTGCGGACCAGCTCTGTGAGGTGCTGGCTGACATCTTCACCACCTCACTTGCACTGGAGTCAGTTCCCACCTGCCTGAAGACCGCCACCATCATCCCAGTCCCAAAAAGCTCCACAGTGACTGGTCTGAATGACTATAGACCGGTGGCTCTCACCCCGATAGTCGCTAAATGTTTTGAGAAACTGGTCATGTCCCACATCAAGACAGCCGTCAACATCAACGAGGACCCTCATCAATATGCATACCGTGAGAACCGATCAACAGAGGACGCCATCTCCTCTGTGGTCCACACTGCTCTCACCCACCTGGATCAGAAGGACTCATACGTGCGTCTGCTCTTTGTGGACTTCACATCTGCCTTCAACACCATGATCCCCCAAACTCTGATAGACAAACTATCCACACTTGGACTAAGCCCCTCTATTTGTAACTGGGTCTTAGACTTCTTAACAAACAGACCACAGTCCGTGAAGATCCACAACTTCTCCTCCTCCACCATCACCCTCAGCACTGGCTCTCCTCAAGGATGTGTGCTGAGCCCTCTTCTGTTCACTCTGCTCACATATGATTGTACAGCCACACATCCAGGCTGTCATATTGTTAAGTTTGCAGATGATACAGCTGTGGTGGGATGCATCACAGATAATGATGAATCCAGCTACAGACAGGAGGTGGAACATCTGGAGAGCTGGTGCAAAGAGAACAACCTTCACATGAATGTGAAGAAGACGAAGGAGATGATTGTGGACTTCAGAAGGAACAAACACACCCACACCCCACTGTATATAGGTGGATCTGCGGTGGAGGTGGTCTCCAGCTACAAGTACCTGGGTGTACACTTGAACGATAACCTCAGCTGGAGCAATAACACCACCAGCCTGATCAAGAAAGGTCATCAGAGACTCTACTTCCTCAGACGGCTGAGACGAGCCGGTCTGAGAAGCTCAGTCCTCACCTCGTTCTACAGGTGTGCAGTGGAGAGCGTCCTGTGCTCCAGCATCAACGTGTGGCATGGAGGCTGCACAGTTGCAGAGAGGAAAGCTCTACAAAGAGTGGTGAAGGCTGCACAGAAGTCTGTGGGAGTCAGTCTCCCCACCATCACAGACATTTACACCTCCAGATGCAGAAAAAGAGCCACCTGCATCATGAAAGACCTCACTCACCCAGCACACTCACTCTTTGCACCACTCCCCTCGGGACGGAGGTTGAGGAGCATCAAATGTAGAACCACTAGACTGAGGAACAGCTTCTACCCTGAGGCTGTCAGACTCATGAATAAATAAATAATAAGAATAAACACTGCAAAATGTCACATCATGCTGATACTGATCTGTTTCTTGTTGCTGCGTTCATCTGTGACCATCTGCTCATGTTCGTGCTGCTGTTTATAATGATGTTTTTCTACTACATTAGGGCTTAGTGTATTACTAGCTGATGTCTCTCTTAGTTAATCCTAGATGTTATTATTGTTTTTCTCTTGCATTTGTTGTTGGATGTAACTGGGACCCTGTGTACATAATCTCGTTTTCAACACATGTACTACATGCGGTGCAAATGACAATAAATTCTCTCTGACTCTGACTCTGAGCTGCTCACAGTGTTAAAAGTAATTCAGCACGTTGCTCCTCTGCAGCAGACTCTTGTACTGATTCACACAGACAACAAGGTGGCAGCAACGTACATCAATCGCCAGGGGGTGTCCGATCAGCCCAGCTGCTACATGTTGCGAGACAGCTGCTGTACTGGGCACAACAACACCCGTTCTCAATAAGAGCAGTGTACATCCCCAATGTCCTGAACAGAGGGGCGGACATAATGTCGAGGGGTAGCCCTCACCACGGAGACTGGACACGTCACCCAGTTTCTCAGATCTGGACCAGGTTCGGCTGGGCGGCAGTAGATCTGTTCGCCACACAGGAGAACCTGCAGCTAGTGTCGGGCCGGCCGTGGAAGCTCTCGTAGAGGAAGGATGTGCTCCTCCAGGCGGGAGGAGCAATCAGGAACTGGGTTTGGATGCTGAACTGATCCGCCTAGAAAACATGGGCTTCGTACCAGATGTGGTACGAACGTTCCAAGACGCACGAGCTGCATCTACCACAGCGCTTTACGCATCAAAGTGGGCAGCTTTTCAGCGTGGGTGCGCAAAGAAAGGCGTGAAGGCCTCCTCATGTCGGATAGCATGCTGTCATTCTGCAGCAACTGATGGGACAGAAATTTAACGTTCAACACAATAAAACCTTATGCTGCTGCTATTTCTTCCTGTCATGAAGGTTCAGTGACAGAACAGTTTTTAATCACCCACTGATGAAACGGTTCATGAAGTGTGTACGGAGACACAGACCCGTGTCATGCCCATTAGCTCCTTAGTGGGATCTAACAATGGTTTTACACACATTGATTAGAGCTCAATTTGAGCCTCTAGATGAGGTTCCACTTAAATTTCAGTTTTTTAAAACAACCTTAAAACAACCTAGCTCTGACATCTGCAAAGAGAGTGAGTGATTATCTCCTCTCTCTGTTGCTTCTTCATGTCTCAGGATTCAAGCAGACGGTAGCTCAACCATGCTACGTCTTAACCCTGCTTTTCCTTCAAAAAGCATCACAAGTTTTTTCCCTGTTAAGTGCTTGGTAAAAATACAGTACTGTACATATGAGGTGCCGTTTGGATGTATGAGGGGATGTTTGGACGTATGAGGTGCATGCATGAGGTGCCGTTTGGATGTATTTTCCGACTTACGATTTTCGAGTTATGAAAAGGCGTAGGAACGGATCTGCGTCGTAAGTCATATGTATTTTAAAAAACATCCTGATATCTGCGTGTGAATGGAGCTCCCTAGTGGTCAGCCACAGTACGAGTGTTTAGAGTGCGCCTACAGATGTATTTGTATATGTGTGCGCCTGTCAGCTCGCTAACTTGGACGGGAGCGATAAACAGGAAACGGGGGCATGGAAGGGACAAACTACCTACTACCACTAGTCTTTTGCTTCATTGTACGGAACTGGGGGGTAATCAACTAGTTTCACTCAAAAATGAAGTCAAGCCCAAATAAGCAACTTCACGTTCAAAACGAAAAAAAAAAAAAAGCCCAAAGCCGCTTATGTCACTCAGTCACACCTCTTTGTCTCCTAGTTGAAGCTGCATAGACCAATCATGTATTGTCACGCGTATACAGAGTAAGCCAATAAAGTTAGCAAAGTCGGCTCAAGATATCTAAAGTTAGCAAAAATGCTAATTCACTAAACAAAAAATTTGTTCAGCTGTTAGCAGAACTATGCCCACCACCGCATTTTAGAATAACAGTGTGCTAGTCTGAGCTTGGTTTGGGAAGAGTTGAATTCAACCTCTCGGAAGAGAAGAGGACTGAAGTTAGATCTGTCGCAATAAACAATAAATCAATTAATCACATGATAAATTAAAATCATCTACCACAATTTCATTTAAAAGGCTTTAGCTTTTCTTTGTATCTCCCGCTTTCTACTGAAGACACTGGATGACAAAAAGCTCAACTCCTGTGCTCTTCACTGACCCCTCCCTTTCTCTTTAAAACCCATTTTAATGATCCAAAACCGTGTTTTTGGATCATTAAAAACATCTAAGCTGAGAAGCTAAGCTAACAGGCTGACCTCGGGGGGGGGAAAAAAACCCTCCGTCTCGTTGAGCGCCAAAATTCACGGTTGAAACTCGTGCCTTCGTTTAAAAAGTCGTTTTTCTCTGCAAAAAGAAGTTGAGAACTTGTTTATTGATTTTTTTTATTAAAAGCTTTGTGTGAATATTGATTTTTTTTATTAAAAGCTTTGTGTGAAAAATGCTATGCTAAAGAGCTCCAACCACACCGTGCATCCGCCATTTTAAGAACCGAAAAGAGACAGCACATGTCACGTCAAGGGGCCTCCCTTTTTCTTAAAGACACACTGCTCGCTCCCTGCTATCCATCCTTCGTTTCCAACAGTCTTCTACTACCATTCGGTGGTCGAAAAAAAGACATTACAGCAAAACAAATTAAAAAATTATTCGTAAATTTGACAATTACCAATTATTGGCAAATTTCAAACATTATATTTTATCGCAATAATTTCTGAGACAATTAATCGCCCAACAAAATTTGTTATTGTGACAGGCCTAACTGAAGTGTGTCATTATGTGCCCCACAATCAGCTGCAAAGCCAAAACGCAGCTCAAAACATTCCTACATAAAACGTAGCACTTTAATCCTAATGTGCTCTGAATGAAGCATATCAGATATTTTAATTTAACTATAGGAATTGTGTTAACTTGTGAAAAATAATTTTAAGTTATCAGATACGCATACAAAAACTGAATGAAATGATGCACCGTTAAGAAAAGGAAAATAGAAAGTAGCTGTTCAATTTGAAAACTAACCCCAGAATATAATGTTTACTTTTCTAACTCCCATCACGAGAACATAAAAACTGACCTACATATCATGACTTGATCGGTGTCCTGATAGTTGAAGACTTTTCATCTGGAGCACTCGTGCTGCGTTCAGGAAGCTGCTGCAGCAGCTGCGGGCTGTTTGGGTGCACGAGTTTGGATGCTTTGAGGCTTGTTTACCCTGTGAGGCGTACCGAGGTGAATTAAAACCTCCCATGTGCTCTGACAGTTTAAAAGCCTACATGAGGGCTGCCGTCTCTATATGGCTGAGTGTTCGTGTCGTGTTGGTGACACAGACTCGGCACAGCCAACACCTCCTGCTGCTGCAGAGGTGATGGAACCTCAGGAGTACTCGCTTTACTTTTACACGACTCGAGTGAGTCAAATGGTGTTCATTGAGGTGTTTGGATTTTTTTTGTTTCATAGATTTTTTCCATTTAAGGACTTGGTTTTAATTACATCTATTATAGTAATTATATTATGCGTTATAGATCAGATGAAAAGTGTTTGGAAGATGATAGAAACTAAAAAAAAAACGAGCACACAGCCTTGAGTCATCATTTATTTTTATAGCTACCATTTTCTTTATGTGCATGCTGACCTTTACAACTAACACTTTTAACTGGTTGGCCGACAGAAAACTAAACCTCAGCTCTCACACTAAGTGGGTTCGAGCAGATTTTATCTGAATGTATTTTTTTTTAAAGCAGAAGGATAAAATGGGACTTTTGCTACAATCACAATTTGTTAAGACAAAAGGTGGCACAACTAAAGCAAAATGTAAGCAATCTGTAACAATGAGCTTTTCATAATTACTAAAGCAGTTTATATCTTTTACAATCAAGATCCATTTCTGCCTCTTATTACAATGATTTGCTCAGAGCCAAAAATCTTTTAAAATTAAAAGATAACTAATTTTATATAAATAGTTACATTATTACATTATAATATGAAAGACCCATAATAAATTGGGTGATTAGTAATTTTACATACTTACGTACTGAAATATGATTGTGAGAATTACATAAAGCATTTACTTGCATGCTAAGAATTTATGAGTGACTATTAAAAAAAAAAGAAGTTTATTTGTGTGATGCTTAGTTGTGACTTACAAAAAAAGGCTAACTTTTATCCGCAAAAAAAATTTTTTTTTAAAGCCATTTCCCTTTTTTTGTAAAATTAAATCAAATTTAAAAAACTTTTATAAAGCACTCAGTACAGTATAGCCTTGTGATGATGCGTTGTATTGTTTATATGCTTATCGTTTTCCTCATTTGCATTAAATTGAACAGGATTACAGAAAATGCATTTTCTGCTGTGATTCTTAGTACAATTTTTCATTTTCATGTCATGTTTGATCAAACCTACAAAGAACCACTGCAGTGGAACCAAAGGGCCACAAGTGGCTCCAGAGTCACACGTTACAAACCCCTGTACTAGTATTTCTCTTTAAAAACAAAATTGATAATCTGTCTATATCACTCGCTCTAAAAGCAGAGGTTCCTTTTATTTATTTATTTTATTTTATTTAACAGCGGAAGCAAATCTATTTTAAAGTAAATGTTCATCTAGAATTTTTTAGTTTTCAATGTCACTAAACCTAATTTATGTAATTTTAAATATACTATTCTTCTTTTATTCAGAGTTTCTAGCCCGGCAGAAACTTACTTTAATCACATTGAATTGATCAAAGTTTTGGACTAAAATCCATTGAGATGCTTCAGTGACCTTTGCCCTATAAAACCCATGTGAACAAACTGTTCAAACACACACAGATCAGAGGTTTTTACATTACTTTTTTAATGTAAGTGACAGACAAATTATTTAAGGGAATTTTGAGCAAAATATCTGCATGTTTATTTGCAGAACATCAGGTGAGGAGCACAAACTATTCCTGACAATAAATAAAATGTCAACAGCTTGACTCGTGTTTCAGCCTAATCCATCCTTCTTCAACAAAGCTGTGTCCACATGTTCAGTAGTTGCTGAAGACGGGTTTATTTATAGAACATTTATTTTATAAACCTAACAGGGGGCTACATTTACTTCCCGTTCCAAACATAATTTAAGTGCGTTCAACATTTGTCTGTTTTTGGCTCATGGTAAATATGACATTCCTGGACGGATCAATCACACAGATTATACTGATTTTTCAGATTAATCTAAATGGCTCTGCTAAAGAACAGGGACTGAGTTTAATGAGACAGAATGCAATTAGAGGGCAAAAGCTCCCTGATTTTATACTCATCAATTCTAACTTGACAACAACAGAAATCTAATTACGGTATTATTGTCCGGTGTAGCAATAATAATAGTGTTCATACTCATGATCAGATGTTTCCCGTCAGTTTTAGACTCCAGTGTTACAGTGACCCCTGGTGTTGAACTCCTGCAATGACACAATCTAGCAACAATTCTGGCTGTTCAAACACTAAAAATACATCTTTGCAGCTCTCCTCTTTTTTTATACAATTATAATCTAGTGAAATTGGCTTAATGGGTCATCTGAAACCACTTCTACCAGTATAATGTCTCCCATGACGCCAACAACATGCGTCACAAAATGATAAATCTTTCCCTCCCACTTTTTGATGGAAATGCGTTTACATGGCTGCACGGTAGATGTTGGGGTCCAGAATCGTACTGAAGGTTTCCTGCTGTCAGACAGGTGAGTTGACTTTAAACCAGTTGTGGCTCAAGAGGAGTTAGGAAACGGGTGAATGAAGCTTATTGTTCCTAGATGTTTTCTTGGTCTTTTAAACCTTAAAGGTCCACTGACATGATTTTTTTTACTATTCATAAAATTGCTCAATATATATATACTGTATATGATTTTTTTTTACTATTCATAAAATTGCTCAATACAGTATATATATATTTTAACATTTAAATAGGTTCGTTTTTGCAATCAAAATGATAAATCACTTTAATTTAGCTTTAAACGTGATTTTGAACTTCAAGCCGTGTTTAATCATGGGAAAACCGATTACACACGAACGCACCATCTGTGACGTAGTGTGCAAAGTGACAGGCAGAGGGCTCTGGTCTCTTTAATAGTGGACAATTTAAAAACACGACAAATTTAGCAATCTATGATTTGAGCTATTTGTCTTCATTTTGGGAAGCAGAAAATAGTTTGGGTGATGGAACAAGAAACAACAGGATCTAATTTAGGTCTGATGCTGTATCAGACTTACCTTCATGTGGAGCTGCTTACACGCGTGCACTGTGACAAGCCCAGAGCTCTGCCTCTCACTCTGGACACTACGTCACAGATGGTGCGTTTGTATAATTGGTTTTCCCATGATTAAACACGGCTTGAAGTTCAAAATCACTTTTAAAGCAAAATTAAAGTGATTTATCATTTTGTTTGCAAAAACGAACATATTTAAATGATAAAATATGTATATTTTGAGCAATTTTATGAATAGTAAACAAATCATGTCAGTGGATCTTTAATCTTAGTATTCCCATTTTATTTACTTTTGACTATAAATTTAAACAAGAATACTGTATAGGGCGCATTATACGCCCATTGACAAACTATTATACAGCACTACAGCAGTGGCCTGATCAAGCAAATACCTTGTACAGCAAACCCTCGACCTAAGTCACCTGCGACCTACGGCAACTGCAACTCAGACTTATGATTTTATCATATTTAATAAAAATATGATTTAAAAAAAAATTATTATTTTTTTTTTTTGTGTTTAAATGTTATTAATTTCATGTGTATAGCACTTTGTTGCAGCTGTGGTTGTTTTAAATGGCTTTATAAATAAAGTATAATTATTAATTTTACGTTTTTATTACAATTTTATCGTATTTACGCAACTTCCGGTCGTTTCCGGTCGCCATTTTACAATTGTCACTGCGGTCAATGGAGCTCCAGAGGCTACTGTCAGCTGGCTCTGGAGGACCGTGTGCCCGATCAGGGTTGCCTCATACGGATAAATTAGCTGGAAACACTCGGTCAACTCTGTGGACGTCTCAGGTCCGGAGGAGCAGCCGCCGATCGCCCCGTGATCGCTCCAACAACGCCGCCCGACATGCTAACGACAGCAGCTAACAGAGCAGCTAACACAGGCGAAGACACCGAGCCGACATGCCGCGGAGGGGCCATCTGCGGCCGGGAGCTCGCCGCAAATGTCCGCCTGGCAGTCGGGGGACACCGAGCTAACGCGGAGATACAAAGCCGACAGCCTTTTTGAATGAACTGACATGCTAACCATTGCTGCTAATGGCGGGGCCTAACCGTAGCTAACGCCGAGCTTGTTTTGGATGGAGGAACATCGCGGAGAAACGGCTTTCAGTAAGTTTTTTTTTTTCTGGCTCCAAATGTATGAAGTTAAGAAGCTAACAGTCCTTCTTTTAAACAGTTTTGACCACGTGTGTGCGTGTGGAGCGTAAGGAAGCTGGGGGAGCTCGGACGGGTGCGAGCTGATGCTAAAAGACGAAGGCAGGCTTTGACCAGCTCAAAGTAAGACATTATATTTTTTATTTATTGTACAGTATTCATTTACTGTACAGTTCTGTGCATGTTTATGGCCTAGTATGTCTGCTTGTTCAGTCTCATGCCATTAAATATGTGTGCGGCGCTCCGTTAGCGGTATAGCCGCGACCTATGTCAGAAACGCGGACCTACGACAGGCAGGTGTTTTTGGTCCGCGAGGTACGACAACATCGACCTAAGTCACACCCGTAGGTCCCAATCCCTGACGTAACTCGAGGGCTTCCTGTATAACCTTTGACCTTGATTTTGGAAGTCAAAGTTGTAGGTAGGAAGCTGGTTCAGGAACAGCTGCTGAATGTTTTGGTTCGTGCTGCAGCGTACCTTCTTCATACTGTTCATCTTGGATGTACGCCTCGGCCCGGTCCTTCAGCACGTTCACGTTCTCAGGGTCCGACTGGAGGACTTCGCTGCACACCAAGACAGCTCTGCTCGCCTGCTGGTCCTGACCAGAACCCAACCGAAACATGCTGGTTTGGATGGAAGTTCTCAGAAAACTAGAGGGGAAAGTTCGGGGCAGAGGTAAAAAGTCTTACCTGTGTGAGTGCGTGGCAGATTCGCTCCTTGGCGAGGAGGGAGAACTGGGGCACATTGGGCTCAGTCTTCATCACTGCCTCATACTTACTCACTGCTTCTTCAAACCTAAAGAGAAGGAAGCAGGTGGGTGTTTCAGGAAGCAGAACAGCACAACACAGATTACTACACCCACAAACATCACAACACTCGTT
Organism: Garcialebias charrua; assembly: GCA_038048925.1. NCBI lineage: Eukaryota > Metazoa > Chordata > Actinopteri > Cyprinodontiformes > Rivulidae > Garcialebias > Garcialebias charrua. The sequence goes on from JBBPBX010018039.1 coordinate 44,333, forward strand.
CTCTGCATGGACACTTGTGAAATATGATGTGACATCTATTCACACATGGACGGGATTGGCTGTACAACCAGAGAAAGTGGGCGTGCTAGATTTATAAACACTTGTTCTTCAGCTGATGCAACTCCTGGTGTTCAGACAGGGTATCCTTGAAATGTTACAGGGACAAAAGATGCAGGTCATCCATAAAAATTAAACATCAAAATTGGCCTCAACTCAATTCTGAAAAACCTGAAAGTCATTCAGAAACGGACGGGGGTGAAATATTTATTCCCTTGATCGAAAACTGGTCACACAATAAGAGTGGAGCGCACCTCTTCTGCTGGATGAGTTCCTCTGCAGCGTGGATCTGTTTGTTGAGCTTCTTGACTTGCTTGTAATGGCTGAAGCACTGCTTGTGGTCAGGATCCAGCTTCAGGCACTCGCGCACCTCACTGCAGGTCCCACGAGGAGGTGGAAAACATTGATTTATTGTTATTAAAATTCAAAGGATGTGTTACAGTGTCCACCAACACCGAACAATGGCATCACATGTTGTATATTCTGTTATTTTTTATACATCTTGTGTGATTGTGTACGTTCCTTCATACGAAACTCTGGCACAACTACTTCTTGCGGGATCAATAAAGTTCTATCTTATAAACACAAATTATTTGCTAGTTGACTCATAACCAATAAATGAACAGTACTTGTACTTTAGTCATCACCTAAAAATAATAAAAACAGATCAGCTTCCAGAACGACTTCAGCAGATCTTACTTGAGTGACATCTCGTGGTCTCCAAGGTGATAGTAGATGGTGCTGAGCTTGTAGAAGGCCTGCGTGTTGTCGTTCTTTAATTTGGACACAGCTTTGAGGTCGCTGATGGCCTTCCCCATCTCTCCCATCTGAATGAAGCACTCGGCCCTCATCTCGCGTGAGGTCACGTCCCAGACACACGTCTGCGGCAGGAGAGAGAACGCTTACAAACAGATCTAATGCCGTCCACGCTGCAGCGATGGCAACAGACAAGTCGTGCCTGCAGCAAAATTACAGACAAGGTTCGCCTCGTACCTCGATGATTGTGTCGAGCTGGGCGGCAGCCGTCGTATAGTCCTTGCTGCTGTAGCTGCGATGCGCCGTAGCCACCAGCCGCTGAAGCTCATCGGACTTTGCCAGCTGGCTCTGAGCTTCTCTCTCCTCTTTGTCGCTGGGGTTGGACTTGAGCTGGACATTTGTAAAGTACGACATTACTTCAAGTACCTTTTAACATTTATAGCAATTCATTTGTAATTTGCTAGAGAAAACGCACTCGGTCTGAAGGCGGGACAAAATAAATGGAAGGAAAAAATATTCAGACAGTTCCTCCTTTCTCCAATATACAGGTGGTCCTCGACTTACGGCAATTCGGAGTTACGAACGCACTCCGTTGAAAAGCATTGCATCGAGTTACGGCATAGATGAGTCATTACAGCACCTAAAATCGTCATGATGGCGGAAATTTACATGAGGGGGAGGGAGGGTGGCAGGTGGTGGGAGGGTTACTTTAGTGCCCATGACAATGAAAATTGACCGTGGAGCTGCGTGCTGTCAGGGGGGGCGAGTGCCGTGACAATGAGAAAATACAGTAGCGGAAGGTTACAGGCAGGCGTACTGTAACCAACGGACAAAGACGGAGTGATACAGAATCAGTAAAGTATTTAAGGAAACAGCGCGCGACCAGCAGCGTGGCGAGTTTGGCGAACATAGAGAAGATACGTAGCAATTTTTTTAGCGTGTTTTGTACCGTAGCTAG
>JBBPBX010018040.1:0-7500 GCA_038048925.1 Garcialebias charrua
TATATATTATAGTAAATTTCATATTAGGTTAAGTTTTGAAAATATAACAAATGTTAGAGCAACATGACAAGAAATTTCATGCTCAATAATCCAGGTACCAAATCAGATGCCCTCCGGATGGGGGGTGAAACATTTCTATAAAAAAGAAACTGTCCAGATAACCTGACTGAGAATTATTGGATTAGAGTAATATGGTTAAAAAAACTGTGAAGTATGTATTTTGTATTGAGTTAAAGGTTAATGCACTATGGTAGGTTGAAGTCTGTTTACTTTTGTATTTATATATTTTGAATTATTTGTCTGTGATGGACTGGAGACCTGTCCAGGTGTCCCCCGCCTCTCACATAGTGATGACTGTACATGGGCACCAGTGACCCCCCGAGGCTCGAAAAGGAAGAAGTGGGTAAAGATGATGGATGGATGAATTATTTGTTCCTATATTTTTATTTTTATTTAGAAAAATCTAGGCAGCTAACCTATTCCTGGTCATTTAAGTTACAGAATTGCATGTACCGGTACTCCTATATTCATTCCTGATTTTGGTATAAATTTAAAAGATTTTATACAGTAAAGAACCTAAAATTATTGTTTTAAATAAATGCTCTATTTGTTTACAATGTTGTTTAATCTTTTCATCTTGTCAATTCAATAGAAAAACTGTTTCTGAATGGAAAATTTATTTTGAATCGAATCGTGACACCAAAAATCGGAATCACAGCGCAAGACACAGAGATCCACACCCCTATTGTTTTGTATGGTGTGTTTTGCATGTGTCCTGCTTCTGAGATTTCAACAGGAGGTTGGATTGAAACACAGCAGTGAAGACTGCTTATGGGACAGATCTGGTTGGCAGGCTGTAGACTGAAGAAGTCCTCTGGATGGGGGACGAAATGTTTCTCAATGAAAGAAACTGGTCCAGATGACACGTTTTAACCTTTTGCGTTACCACTACTATTTCTACCATTTGTCCATATGCAAAATGTTTTTTTTTTCTGTCTTCAGAACACGATGTAGCAGCACATTCATGAATGCTCACAACTATCGTGTGCACCGGAAACCTAAACATTAAAGACAGCTCTACTTTTTTTGTTGTTGTTGTTCATGCCTGGCTTTATTTATCACAATTAAACTTTATTTGCACGCTAGCATCCTTAATAACTAAGATAAATTAGTAAAGTGTATGAAATGACAGAAAAGCCACATGTTTTAGCAGAGTTAAAAATGTTCTGCTTGACTATGTTAATGTAGACATTCTCAACATTAAGTGGTGTGCCAGTCTATGTTTGATTATAAGACATAAGATAAAATAAACAACTCAATAAAGTACTTTTGGATAATACAGGCAGACAATCTCCAAACGAAGATAATTCAAGAGTGATAATGAGTATAACCCGTCATCAAAATGTGCCACAGCATGGCAGCACTGATGAGAGCTCCATTTCGACTCGCTCTTCTTGTTCATTGTTTTTGTTGTAACTTTTTGGACCTGGACTGCACCCCCACACTAAGGGTATGATGACCGTGATGCACTGTTGGAGTTACGATCGTCAGTGAGTGGGGACTTTGGGTTGACTTTTGGGCACTCTGTGGTGGACATTTTCCCCTGGGTCCTTTGTTGACCTGGGCGCCGTAAGAGGAACACACAGAGAGGGAAGTGAGCTGGTGTTTTGTGCAGGACCCACCAGAGACACAACAAACCCCCTCTCCCCTCGGTCCTGCTTTCAGGGGTTCACTCTCTGAGGAACAGACTGGATGACCTGCGTGCACGGGACACGAGGAGCTGTTGTGTCTTGACCTTTACAGAAACATGACTGGAGACGTCCATACAGACTGTGCTGTGTCTCCAGACGACTTCTCTGTCCACCGGCTCCACAGAACTGAGTCACATCTGGAACATCTGTGTTTGTTGCTGCTGCACGATGTGGCTGCATCATGTGTGTCGCTGCCTTGTCATCGTGGTTCAGTTCATGTCACATAACCTGTGTGGTGTGTGTTGTGTGTGCATTTCAGCAGTGTTGCTCCCCGGCGCTCTCAATAGCTGCCCACTGCTCCACCTGGTGGTGGATGGGTTAAATGCAGAGAGCATATTTCATCGTTGTATGGGAACATACATTGATGACAACACATACACATTACATTATTAATACTGCCTGTGAGGTACTTGTTTGTACTGACTCATCCTACTTGCGCCATTGTATAAAAGCAATGCAAAAAAAACAACACTTGTAATGCCACTTTGATTCGTGATATGTGCTGCTGATTATCCATGCTGCTGATCTCATGCTGCTGATTATTTCATGTTGTTGTATTTATTCGTGCCAATCTGCTCACACAAACTTGTTTGGGCTGCTGTTGTTACGCTACATTGTTTTACATTATTAGCGTTTAGCGCAGTGTTTTTTAAGCGTTTTTGAGCCAAGGCACAGTGTTTTCGTTCGTTTCTTACAAAGAAAAAAATCCTGAGGCACACCACCAACCAAAATTGTAAACATGGATACACTGTATCTGCCTATTTTAAATATATAGTCATTCTTATCAAAGTGTCTTGAATAGAAATAAACACAAAATATATTTTTATCATATTTTATATTTCTTATTTCAAATTGCACTTTACATGTCTTCAAAAATAGACCCGAAAAGTACCACAACAATGTGGTCTTAAATTTAAAGAGGTTGTAGAAAGGGGGGGGAGGGGGCTTTTTTGATAATTTCCAAGGCACACCTGATGATCACTCGCGGCACACTAGTGTGCCTAGGCACAGTGGTTGAACAACACTGGTTTAGCGTATATCTTAGTTTATATCTTAGACCCTTATTTAGTCAGAGAGTCAGAGTCAGAGAGTCTTTATTGTCATTTGCACCGCATGTAGTACATGTGTTGAAAACGAGATTATGTACACAGGGTCCCAGTTACATCCAACAACAAATGCAAGAGAAAAACAATAATAACATCTAGGATTAACTAAGAGAGACATCAGCTAGTAATACACTAAGCCCTAATGTAGTAGAAAAACATCATTATAAACAGCAGCACGAACATGAGTCATTATGAGCAGATGGTCACAGATGAACGCAGCAACAAGAAACAGATCAGTATCAACATGATGTGACATTTTGCAGTGTTTATTCTTATTATTTATTTATTCATGAGTCTGACAGCCTCAGGGTAGAAGCTGTTCCTCAGTCTAGTGGTTCTACATTTGATGCTCCTCAACCTCCGTCCCGAGGGGAGTGGTGCAAAGAGTGAGTGTGCTGGGTGAGTGAGGTCTTTCATGATGCAGGTGGCTCTTTTTCTGCATCTGGAGGTGTAAATGTCTGTGATGGTGGGGAGACTGACTCCCACAGACTTCTGTGCAGCCTTCACCACTCTCTGTAGAGCTTTCCTCTCTGCAACTGTGCAGCCTCCATGCCACACGTTGATGCTGGAGCACAGGACGCTCTCCACTGCACACCTGTAGAACGAGGTGAGGACTGAGCTTCTCAGACCAGCTCGTCTCAGCCGTCTGAGGAAGTAGAGTCTTTGATGTCCTTTCTTGATCAGGCTGGTGGTGTTGTTGCTCCAGCTGAGGTTATCATTCAAGTGTACACCCAGGTACTTGTAGCTGGAGACCACCTCCACCGCAGATCCACCTATATACAGTGGGGTGTGGGTGTGTTTGTTCCTTCTGAAGTCCACAATCATCTCCTTCGTCTTCTTCACATTCATGTGAAGGTTGTTCTCTTTGCACCAGCTCTCCAGATGTTCCACCTCCTGTCTGTAGCTGGATTCATCATTATCTGTGATGCATCCCACCACAGCTGTATCATCTGCAAACTTAACAATATGACAGCCTGGATGTGTGGCTGTACAATCATATGTGAGCAGAGTGAACAGAAGAGGGCTCAGCACACATCCTTGAGGAGAGCCAGTGCTGAGGGTGATGGTGGAGGAGGAGAAGTTGTGGATCTTCACGGACTGTGGTCTGTTTGTTAAGAAGTCTAGTACCCAGTTACAAATGGAGGGGCTTAGTCCAAGTGTGGATAGTTTGTCTATCAGAGTTTGGGGGATCATGGTGTTGAAAGCAGATGTGAAGTCCACAAAGAGCAGACGCACGTATGAGTCCTTCTGATCCAGGTGGGTGAGAGCAGTGTGGACCACAGAGGAGATGGCGTCCTCTGTTGATCGGTTCTCGCGGTATCGGTTCTCGCAGTATGCTTTCACTTTACTGTTTCTTTGTACACTTTTTTGCTATTGTTGCATGTAACGGGGACCTTGTGTACACAATTTTGTTCCACCTCATGTATCATATGTGGCGAGATAACAAAAAAAAAAACTTGAACTTATATTCTACCGTGTTGTTCACTATATTTATTTTCTTTTTCACTTTTTGGTGCTTGTTTTGATTCTGCACTTGACAAATAAACCATAAAGTAGACTAAATTAGCTCTGCAACTTTTCCTGTAATATGTTTTCCTGCCATTGTCTCAATGAGTTAAACTTTAATATTAAATGTATTTTTGTTTGATTGATCCCCAGATGTTTTCAGGCTCACTGCCTTCAGGGAGGCAGTCCACGTCAGAATGAACACTGATGTGTTTTACAGCTGGTAAACTGGTGAACGTATGATAACGTAGAACAGCTGGTCCCAACATTAGGGCCAGGACCCCGCTGTGAATGATCACGTGTTTTTTTGTTTGTATCATTTCCAGATAACAGCTTGTGTTAAGAAATTGTTGCTTATGTTAGATTTTGACTATAATTATCCTCAGAAATAAATCATACATTCACATAATAATACGAAAATAAAAGTGGCAAATATTGCATATTTAAATTAGCAGCAGGTAGGGTCGCAGGTCTTTCACTATTTTGTGACATCCCATTAAACTATTTAGAATTCAATAATTAAATTGTACAAAATGTATTATTAAATGAAATCATATTATCACATGCAGACATCCAGACATGACCTTTGTTGGAGTGTGGTGTGTTAAGCCTCAATCATGTGATCCAGGATGACCCCAGGTCATCTGCACGATTTGACATTTTGATAAGGTTCAATGCCAAACTGATGTTGATAACTTCATGTCTAGGTCACTTATGTGGACGTTCCCATTTGAAAATTAAATATATTTCAGCTAAAAGTTGACAGAGTCGACTTGCAAGGTTGTTTTTGTGAAGTTTTCTACGCTGCATGAATGCCGCTTTGATCTCCACTGTTTCACTTCTGTTGTGAATAAATGCATTTTTCGGTAACATTTTACAATAAGGTACACAAAATTTGATTCACTACTAGGGAACGCTTAGGGAACAAATCAGGATCTAATGCGTAGTTAACCAGTACTTACTAGGGAACACACTGCCAAGCCTTATTAGGGGACTACTGGTTTGTTACCACATAAACAGATGAGAAATTTTCCCTGTGGGTTCTGAATAAACCCTGCTCCAGTGAGGTCACAGCTCGTAATTGTCAAAAACCTGTTTCCTAGTGATGACTGACTTTATTACCAATTAGCTCCGGATTCGTTCCTCTTTTGTTCCTCTTTGGTTTCCATGGTAACTACCCATTACTTCCTGATTAGTTCCTCTTCATTTCTCAGGTAACTAACCAGTAGTCCCCTAATAAGGCTTGGTTGTGTGTTCCTCACTAAGTACTGGTTAACTACATGTTAGCTCCTGATTCGTTCCTGAGGTGTTGTGTACCTTGTTGTAAAGTGTTACCTATTTTTAAATATATGTTGCACAGTAAGTCGTGCATATTCAAGCTTTTCTACCTGTTAACGGTCAAAACCTTTTATGTAAAAGCTTTTGCATATTATTTTTATTAGTTTACAAAAACACTCCATCCACCTCCTACACACTGGCCCCCTCTGTCAAAAAATGTCTTCTATTGTATACATGAAATGCACTTTCATACCTCATAACCACTCTTGTTCCTTATTACCCATTACATATTTAACTTTCATAGTTTGGTTTCTACTCTGGGAACTTTGTTTGTTTTTACCTCACCGTGGGTTGGAGAGAAATGCATTTCTCTTGAACTACGAAATCCTGATCTGCTCTGCATCCTGAACTAAACTAAGAGATCACAAGACTGGAAGTCAGCATTCCTGCAAATCATGTGCCTAATTTGACTAAAGTACTGAAAACTCTCAGTACTCAGTAGATTTTTGGATGCATTAAGGCCACGAAAGTCTTGATTTAGGTCCATCTGCGCTCTTTTATTTCTGCAGAAATATTTTTGCTGTTTGCGAACAAAACGTAGCTTAGACCATCTTTACCCCTGGATGACATTAATAAAGAGGTTTAGAGCTGCGATGGGAAATGACTGGATTCATAATGTCTGTCTGTATTCTGGTTTCACCAGCTTCTGGTGAGAACTGACTGACCACAGAGCAGATATTTTCTAACCACCTTGTATTTTTACAATATTACAAATTGTAAATTAAGTTCAGGGTTGAGCTGCAATTTTATATCCAGAACACGTGCCCGCCCCACAACACTGAACCACTGGACCGAGGAAAATGAACAAATATTATTTTACTTTAGTCAAAAACATTGAAACTTGTGGACATACTTCACTTTTCTCAAATCAACGGAGAAGAAAAACAACGGTTGTGTCATCGTGTGATGTTTGTTGTCACCATCAGGCAAGAACTTTGTAAATCTGTGACTTCTTACATCTGTCTGACTTTTATGGATGACTGTCCAGCAAGAAGGGACTACGAGATTCTGTGACATGAAACTAGTGACAACAGCTTTATCTATCCATCCATCATCCGTCATCCATCATCCACCATCCATAATCCATCCATCCATCATCCACCATCCATAATCCATCCATCCATCATCCACCATCCATAATCCATACATCCATCATCCATCCATCATCCATCTCCTCCATCATCCATCCCTCCATCATCCATCCCTCCATCATCCATCCCTCCATCATCCATCCCTCCATCATCCATCCATCCATCAATACATACGTACATCTATCCATCCATCCATACATACGTACATCTATCCATCCTTCCATCCATACATACGTACATCTATCCATCCTTCCATACATACATACGTACATCTATCCATCCTTCCATCCATACATACGTACATCTATCCATCCTTCCATCCATACATACGTACATCTATCCATCCTTCCATCCATACATACGTACATCTATCCATCCTTCCATCCATACATACGTACATCTATCCATCCTTCCATCCATCCATACGTACATCTATCCATCCTTCCATACATACATACGTACATCTATCCATCCTTCCATACATACATACGTACATCTATCCATCCTTCCATACATACATACGTACATCTATCCATCCTTCCATCCATACATACGTACATCTATCCATCCTTCCTACATACATACGTACATCTATCCATCCTTCCATACATACATACGTACATCTATCCATCCTTCCATACATACATACGTACATCTATCCATCCTTCCATACGTACATCTATCCATCCTTCCATACGTACATCTATC
>JBBPBX010018040.1:10000-24001 GCA_038048925.1 Garcialebias charrua
ACCCGAACCACCTCAAGTGGCTCCTCTGGATGTGGAGAAGCAGTGGCTCTACTCAGAGTCTCTCTTCTTCATGAATCACCACATATTTTTTTGAAATGATGCATTAATTTGCACACATCTGGACACGAAGGACTCCTATGTTAGAATGTTGTTCATCGACTTCAGCTCGGCATTTAACACCATCATCCCCCAACAGCTCATCCTTAAACTGGACAGTCTGGGGCTGAACACCTCAATGTGTAACTGGCTGCTAGACTTCCTGACCGGGAGACCACAGACAGTACGGGTCGGGAGTAACACATCTAGCACCATCACATTGAACACAGGGGCCCCACAAGGATGTGTGCTGAGCCCCCTTCTATTCACCCTGCTAACACACGACTGCACACCATCGTACAGCTCCAACCACTTCATCAAGTTTGCGGACGACACAACAGTGGTGGTCTCATCAGCAACAACGATGAGACGGACTACAGGAACGAGGTGAGCCGCCTGGCCTTGTGGTGCGGACACAACAATCTCACTCTCAACGTGGAGAAGACAAAGGAGATTGTTGTGGACTTCAGGAAGAAGGATGCCCAACATGCCCCTCTGACCATCAACAGCACCGCAGTGGAGAGAGTAGACAGCACCAAGTTCCTGGGAGTGCACGTCTCAAAGGACCTGTCCTGGAGCAGGAACACTGCAGCACTGGCAAAGAAGGCTCACCAGCGTCTCTACTTTCTCCGCAAGCTGAAAAGGGCTGGAGCTTCAACCCCCATCATGAGCACCTTCTACAGAGGTGCCATAGAAAGTGTCCTGACCAGCTGCATCACTGTGTGGTTTGGTGCATGTACTGCATCCTGCCGCAAGAGCCTCCAGCGCATTGTGAGAGCAGCTGAGAAGATCGTGGGCACCTCCTTGCCCTCACTGCAGGACTTACACAGCAAACGCCTCACTCGGAAAGCCCACCGCATGGCAGGTGATCCCACACACCCACTACACAGCTGCTTCAGACTACTGCCATCAGGGAGGAGACTGAGGAGTCTCCAGGCTCGAACCAGCAGACTGAGAGACAGCTCTGTTCATCAGGCAGTCAGAATGCTAAACACTCTGCCTGCTCTGCCCCCCCTCCCATTTGAACTGCCTTAACACTAAAACTTTCTCACACATTATCACTCAACACAAAGTTTTTCACTAAACTCTCGGTCATGTGCTCATACAGTTTGCACTACTTCTCATACTTGCACTAATGTCTGTATTACATCACTGCCTATAATCATAATACTGTTTACATTCTCTGTTTACATTTATTAATACTGTTTACTTTTATTACTACTGCTTACATGTAATTACTACTGTTTACATTTATTTACACTACTCTAATATCTACACCACTGCTGGTACATATACAGTGTGCTCTGAACGGTCTTATTTAGGGATGCCCAATGTGCCTTACTGCATATGCCACTTTTTGCCTCTATAACAACATCAACTACTACCTCATACATATACTGTGTACATTGACTCATACGCTGCTTTGCCACTTTGCAAATGTCAATGCTAGAAACCTTTAGTTTATTTTAGTTATACTTTTTATACTCTTTTTTTGTGCTAGTATGCAAAAACTCAGGACAGTATTATGTTCATTAAATGTTTAATGTTTTAGTTTTAGAGTTGGTGTGGATTTTCATGCTCTTGCACCGCTATGCAAAAAAAACTCAGGACAGTGTTAGTTTTACTATTTTATGCTTATGTCTATTATTATATGTTTCAGTGTTTCAATGTTTAGATGTTTACTGTTGCACCGAGGGACTGAGAGAAACGCAATTTCGGTCCTGTGTATGTCCTGTACAGTACATATTGCAGATCTGACAATAATGTTGACTTTGACTTTGACTTTGACTTAATGGAGATACAAAGACATTATATAGAATCAGTGACAGAAATAACAAAAATCATCCATCCATCATCTTTATCCACCTCTTCCTTTTCGGGTTGTAGGGGTCAGTGGTGCCCATGTCCAGTTATTACTCTGCAAGAGGTGGGGCGGGGGACACCCTGGACTGGTCTCCACGTCCTCTGAGCTGCACATTTTCACCACGCCTCTTTTCAACACGCGCTCCAAATCGTTTTGTGAATGCTCCATTGAGGGCGGGCTGTGGCCGGATTCAACTTTGTTTTATGAATGACCCGATGGGTATTAAAGCCAGACTGGTCTGTGCAGGAACTGCGCAGGTCTGACTTATGAAAGGGGCTAGGGAGACATAGAGACAAACAAGACAAACAACCATTCATTCTCACTCACACCTAGAGACAATTTAGAGTTTCCAATCAGTCTAACATGCATGTTTCTGGTCTGTGGGAGGAAATTGGAGTACCAGGAAAAAACTCACGCATGCACGAAGAGAAGATACAAACTCCACCCAGAAAGGTCCCTGGCCAGGATTTGATCCAGCAACCTTCTCACTGAGAGGCAGCAGCTCTACCAACTGAGCCACTGTGCCACATAAGAGAAAACTAATCTGGTTAAAAAATAAAGATTTATCTGCAAATGAAGAAAAAATGTTTAAAAAATCCAGAGTGGGCCCAAGTCTTTTAGAGTGGGCCCAAGTCTATGACGAACATGAAATTGTAAATGGTTTTTATCAATATTTTTTTAATGTGGGACCAAGTCTTACAGCCAAAATTCCACAAGTGAATAGTACAATGAATCACTCGATCATTGGCAGTACCAACAGTATTTTTCTTAAGGAAACAAATAAAGAAGAAATAATGAATGTTGTTGAAAAAAATCTGACAAGCGATCTAAAGACTGTGTTGGCATGGATATGAAATTTGTAAAATATATAATTAGTCATGTCATTGAGCCATTTATGTATATTTGTAATTTATTTTTTCCTACTGGAAAATTTCCAGATAATATGAAGGTGGCTAAGGTGGTACCTCTTTTTAAAGATGGTGATAAAAGCCTACTTAACAACTACCGCAGTTTTCGAACATTTTAGAGAAATTATTTGTAATTAGATTGGACCATTTCATTGACAAACATAACATTTTAAGTAACAGTCAGTATGGATTCAGAGCTAAAACTTCTACGTCAAATGCTATAATGGAATTAATAGAACAAATAACCACAGCGGTTGATCAAAAAAATATTGTCTTGGGTTTTTTATTTTTATTTTAAAAAGGCCTTTGATACTGTGGATCATACCATTCTCATAGACAAATTGAGTAAATATGGTGTGAGAGGACCAGCATTGCAGTGGGTTACTAGCTATCTCAGTAACAGAACACAATTTGTACAAATCTATGATGTAAGATCCAACCTCTGTAATATTACATGTGGAGTCCCTCAGGGTTCTATCATTGGACCTAAATTATTTATTTTGTATATTAATGACTTGGTTAAGGTTTCAGTACTTCTCAAATGTATCCTTTTTGCTGATGATACAACTTTTTTTGTTGTGGTCATGATATTACACAGATATTTGAATTTATGAAGATAGAATTGGTAAAAATACAAAATTGGTTTAATATAAATAAATTGTCATTTAATTTAGATAAAACTAAATATATGATATTTGGTTAAAAAAACTACTGTTGAGATTCCATTTATGATTGACGATGTTGAGATCTGTCGTGTTAGTGAGGTGAAATTTCTGGGTGTCATCATTGACGACAAACTGACATGGAAACATCATATAAATTCAGTAAAGACAAAGATGGCGAGATCTATTGCTGTTCTGTATAAAGTCAGGAACCTGTTAAATGACAAAGCACTGTATGTTGTACAACACAATTATTGTTCCACATATAATTTATTGTATCGACATCTGGGGTAAAGCATGTAAAACATTTACTGAACCAGTTTTTTTGTTACAGAAAAGAGCTATAAGAATAATTACCAGAAAAAATTATTGTCACCCATCCAGCACATTGTTTCATCAATTGAAGTTGCTAAAATTCAGTGACTTGGTGTATTATAATATCTTGTCAGTCATGTATAGAGCCCATAAACAAGAATTACCATGTAATATCCAAATACTTTTTGTAAAACGTCAAAGCTGTTATAATTTAAAGGGAGAAGACATTTTTGTTAAACCTAAATACAGAACCAGTTCGAGGGGTCGGTCAACCTCCATTCAGGGAATTGGTTTGTGGAATTATTTGGATACTGAAATTAAAAATGCCACTTCAATATTTACAAATTATTACAGAAATATATATGAATTAGTTTTTTGCGTGTCATTTTGTAATTTAATAATTAGGATTTATTTTCTATTCTGTTACTTGTTTGATGATTTTACTTTGTCTGTTTGAACTAACTGTTTGAAAAATGGGGGCAGATATCATAAGATTTTCTCTTCATTCTGCCACCCTTCATTTTATTTCTTGATATTGTATTGTCACAATTGTGATTTTTTTTTGTGTTGTATTTTAAAATGAATAAATTTAAATAAATAATTTTTTTTAAAGATGTCATCCATCCATTCTCTGCTCATTTCTCCATGTCCATCGTCTGTCGCTCAGCAGATGTTGGGTTGTAGAGGCAACACGTTGAGGAGAGAAACCCAGACATCCCTCTCCCCAGTGACACTCTCCAGCACCTCCTCGTGGAACTGTGATGATTTCCCAGGCCAGTGAGGCTGTATTATCCCTCCCTGAGGTCTGAGTTTGCTTCTTTTCACAGGAGGAGTCAAAAACATCCAAAGGTAAGAATCCACGAGGAATCCAAACTAGAAGACCAACCTCAACTGATTCCTTTCCATGTGGAGGAGTCGCAGCTCTATTTGTGCTCCTCAAGATGACGGAGCTTCTCGTCTTATCTATAAAGCTGAGCTCAGCCACCCTTCAAGGGAAGCTCATTTCAGCCACTTGTATCTGGAATGTTGTTCTTTCAATCAATCAATCAATCAATCAATCACCTTTATTTTACCAGGTAGAGCCCGTTGAGAATGAGATCTCTTTTACAAGGGTGACCTGGTCAAGTGGTCAGCAGCACACGTCACATGGTATTTGACAATAAACGTTTGCATTTATCAAAAAAGAAAATAAAGAAAACTACAATCACAGTAAATAGATGTTGACAGTTCAAAACCAGCAGGATATGACAGATTTCTATATACATTATATACAAAAAAAGCAGACAGACATCAGTTGGGTAGATAAAGTTAAAAAATCAACAATACCATGTAAATTGCACAAGTAATGTTTAGAAACATCTGCAATGGTCAAGTTTCTTGATAACATTATCTAATACAGTTGACATAAAGGAACCAGGAGAGATGAATGTTGATAGTTTCAGATCTTTCTGTAAGTTGTTCCAGGCTGAGGGGACGGCGAAGCTGAACACTCTTTTTCCTAGTTCAGTTCTGACCGGAGGAACTGACAGAAGGACTAGATCGGTCATGATCCAAACCTCAGGAACACAGATGGCAGATGAAGCATTGATGGACCAGTAAATCAAGAGCTTTGCCTTTTGACTCAGCTCTTTCTTCACCACAACTGACTGACACAAAGCCCACATTACTGAGGATGAGGCCCTGATCCATCGACTCATCTCACACTCCACCATCACTTGTGAATAAAATGTCCAACTCCTCCACCTAAGGCAAAAACTCCACCCCCCAACCCAGTGGGGGAATTTCACCCATTCTGGTTCAAAAACTGTGAGGAGACCCCGGGACATGCTGGAGAGACTATGTCTCTCGGTTGACCTGAGAACGCCTTGGAGTCCCCAGAAGAGCTGGAAGAGGCGGCCATGGAAAGAGATGTCTGGACCTCCCTGCTCAAGCTGCTGCCCCCGAGACCTGAGTCCAGAACAAGTGGAAGGTGATGGATGTTCTCAAAAACCTTGATGGAAAAACATCACTTATAAACAGGGCTTACTTTGTAAACCAATTGATGCTGGAATGCAAATAGCAGGCGGGCCGGGGTTGGGTGTGTGTTTGCGGGCTGTGGGGTCCTCCCCAAGAAATTTGAATCAAATAGATTTTCTGCATTTTGGTGTATTTTAACAGGTTGTTAAACCTCTACATTTACCTACATTTGTAAACACTCCACTTCTGTCAAATATCCCACACCCCCTCACTCTTACTGGACAGTTTTGAGCCCGACTCTGGCCCTGCTGGTTGTTGTCTGACTCCACATATGAAACCCCCATGCTCCTCCTTCATCTGTTCATGGTGGCTGCCTGTGGGCTCCTGCCTGCGTACGACTGCCTGGTTAACTAGGCACTCACCCCCACCACTCTTTTAGGGGCGGAAATATTTTTAAGGGTAGAAGCGGAAATGCTACTTGAAGAGGCAGCTCGTATGTGATATTTTCACATCTCTCTTTTAAACTCCACGTGGAAAACCTAGTGAAGAAACTGAAAGTTAAACTGGGTTTCTTTTTCAGAAACAGATCATGTCTAACACTGAATGTTAGGAAACGCCTTGTGTCTGTGACTTTCCTTCCCTCCATTGATTACGGTGACATTCTCTACATGAATGCTCCTACAAGCACCCTGCAGATGTTGGATGTTGTCTATCATGGTGCACTAAGATTCATAACTGGCTGTGATTATCGTACCCACCACTGCACCCTGTATTCACTGGTTAACTGGACATCATTAACCTCACGCAGACTCTTCCACTGGTACATTTTCATCTTTAAATCACTTCTTGGTCTGCTGCCCTCATACATCTCCTCCTACATGTCTTTGCGTGAGTGCAGCTACAGTGTGCGCTCTCAGGACATGATTACCTGCAGTGTTCCGTCAGTGAGGACTGAACTTGGAAAAAGGGCCTTCTCCTACTCTGCTCCTGCTTCCTGGAATATCTTACAAAAAGATTTGAAGCTCTCGGCCCTGACCTCCCTAAATGGTTTTAAAAATCTTTTGGAAACCTGGCAAAAACCATTGCAGATATGTTCCTGTTTTTGATTTTGTACATCTACCTTGTGGTGTTTTGCTAGTTTTGATACTTTGCATTTCACTTTCTATTTCTCTCCTACGTTTTTTTTTTTTTTCTGTTGTTTGTTGTTTAAGGAAATTCTACCATTGCTGTTCATCATTCTTTAGTTTGTAGCAGGTCGCTTTTGTAAATGAGCCCTCGAGGCTCAATGAGATTTACCTGACTAAATAAAGGTTGAATGAATTGAATGAATTTGGAAGTTTGTGGTTGTTGTGTTTAAAATGATTGTTTATGTAATTATTTTCAGTTTACATATCTACTATACGTTTTATTCGTTCAAGGCAGTCATATTTGTTCATAACTTTATTATTAGTAAGCCTGAGGATTACGAGATCCAAGCAAACAGTTACCGTTGCGCACCCTGTCAAAATAAGTTTCCGGATCCTGTTCCAGCATTGAGTCCTGCTTACAAACCTCACCCAGACAAAGAAAACCGGAGCCAGTCCTGGGGAGGAGGTTGGTGGGTGGTAGGCTTGATGATGAGTGTCTGGTGGTTGAGCCTTGTCTCCTGTGGTTTGGCTGGGCCAAGCCTGAAAAAGACTGGATGTGACCTCCACATGGGCTCACTGCCTGTGAGGAAGACCATCAAGGTCAGGTGCCATGCAAGCCAGGCAGCAGGTGAGGGAGGGGTCCTGGTCAGGCCAGTTCACGGCGGCATAAATTGCTCTCATCTAATTTACATGAACTATTTTGCCATTAGATATACATATACCAGGGAATAATAAAAAATAGACACACACACAAAAAAGACACACCCTATAACATTTTTAAACTGGTCATATCCTCAATATTTAGTTTAAATCTAATTAGCACTTGTGTAAAAAGCTGATGCAAACAAAATATTATAATTTCTAAAACCTCCATTTTCCCAAAGTGTTTTTGTTTTGTTTCTTTTCTGTCTGTCTCCAATTAGCAGTACAGATAACCTCTTTGTGTGCACAATTAACTTGCTCATTTATACGACTGGTTGTTAACATGGTTTATTTTTTTATTTAATTGAAAAATAAATGGCTTTCCTAAAGATGGATTTTATCAAATAAATACAAAATTATTTTATTAACTGTTCCACATAGCAGACTCACACAATGCTTTATCACTTTTGATTTCATGAATTACACACAACATTTTGAATAAATGCCTTTATTTTTTAAAGGTTACTGATAAGGATATGAATTATAATCCCACACCACGTACGACAGAAAACGTGACAACAGTTGCAGAGACGGAGCATCTTTCCTCGGTGGATTAATTAGTGTGTTCAGGGAAAGATGTCTCTGTCATCCTGATGTAAGGTCGAATGACACACGTGGGATGGAAATGGGGACCTGCACTCAGATCAGAGCAGCTTAGCTCAGAAATGAACATGCATGACACTGCTTTTAGACCTCCATCACAGTGTCGTCAGTTATACAACAGTGAGGGACACTCGGGGCCGTCAACCATAGGCATCGCAACCATTATATGTGAAGGGGACAGGACCCCCCCCCCCCCGCACACACACACACACACACACTTTTACTATAAAACATTAGTTCAGTCGGCGCCGTTTCTTTTTCTTCATGAACAAATCCATTCCACTTGATTATTAGGAGAATAACCAAACTGTTAAAACTCCACTCCAGGTTTTCCTTGTTACCTCCAACTCTAAACACAGCAGTTTCTGTGCGTCTCCTCCTGCCTCCATAGAAAACGTGCACATGTGGAGGAGGTGGAGACACCTCTGTGTTGATCACTTGCCAGTTTAGCAAGTTTAATGCGGGCAGTTGTTGACCGGGACATTGATTATAAACATATATACAGTATTTTCTGGACTATAGGTCGCAACTTTATATAAGTCGCTTTGTCCAATTATTGTCAATAAATTGGAAAAATCCATAAACAGGTCGCACCTTTATATAAGTCGCATCTATTATGCGTCACCGCGACGCGTCAGCGCGTCATTTGCCCTGCTGAAAATGGCGGCCACATAAGCATGCACGGAAGGACTTTTAACAAGATTAACACGATAAAAACAATTATTTGTCTGCTGAAAATTATAGCAAAGATGTGTCAAATAACTCCAACAGCTAACAGTTTGTAAATGACCACCAATTAATTACTTTCTGTAAGTTTAAGTAAAATCTGTCTTGTGGTTCTTGACCTATTTTGCTAACAAACACTGAGCTAACAGTAGTTCATACCTCCAGAGCAGGAGGCCGGGCAGCGACAGTGTGTGTCCGACCAGAGGAGGCTGCCGTCGGACACATGAGGTTGAAACGGTCGGTGTACCCTAGCGGATAAAGGTGGTACTGCACCCCTAGCGTCCGAAAGTGATACTGCACCATTTTTGCCTAAATGAAAAACGGTCATATCTGAGCCAAAAATTGGTCTAAAAATATGGGAAAAAATCCATAAACAATCTCACCTCTCTATAAGTCGCTGGGCATGCAAATTAGGCAAAAAGGTGCGACTTATAGTCTGGAAAATACGGTACTGGGGGTGTACCGATTGCAGTTTTTTGGCCGATCACCGATTTCTACAAAGTCTGACTTGCCGATTCCGATTTTGGCCGATACCGATTTAGTTTTACTGTATAAGCAACACTGTTAGATGTTATAAGGTCACAATGCGCCTTCAAATTTCAATCTTATTTTATTGAAAAACAGACCCTTGAACAATATTCTAGAAAACAAGGTAGTGCTCTGAAATATAAATGAAGTTTAGACAATTGTTGTTAAAACTAAAAAAATCTGTAAAATCTGTTTCTCATGCAAGCATTGGCCGATTTCCGATTTCCCAACATTAAGGAAATCGGGGCCGATAAATCAGTCGGCCGATTTATCGGTGCACCCCTAATATATACATGTTAGGAGGATGCTTGAGAGGAGAGCTACATCTGTAGCATCTTAGCTTAGCAGTAACTGTGACGCTGTAAGACGCCGCAGGTGTAAGAGATGCTGTAAGTTAAGGTGCATTAAAGTTAAAATGGCCTGTGGGCTTGTCGCCGCAGCCATAATGCTCTGCTTGTGAAAGTAAATCTTTTGGGTATCACCCAGTGGTGTAGTCTACGTAATACTCAGGTATATGGAGTATACCCACTAGAAAAGCTTAAGAATTTCAGTATACTCACTTAAAACTGCCCAATGATACATGACATATCATTAGACATGTGTCATTGATACGTTAATCGGCAGCTAAACACTTCCGTAACAATCTTATTGAATGCAGCGCTTTGCTTTGATACCGTTTTGTAGATTATGTAACATGTTTTTAATACAAAGCCAACTGTTGTACAAAGTTTGTTGTCAAATATAAGTATCAGAGAAGTTTGGAAATGTTCAATGTGCTTAAAAAATCAAAATAAATTTATGATTACATTGTACTAACCAGTGTATTTTGGTTTCTAAGGACAGTATACACACTACAAAAATGTAGACTACAGTACACCACTGGTATCACCTCGACACTCAGACAATAATTCTGAGTGCCATCAATGTCGAACAGGACAAAGGGGGGTGGGGGGGAAGCACCAGAATCTGACGGGTGTGTCGGTTCACCATTCTGGTTTAATTCATTTCAATTCAATTCAGGTTTTTTTATACAACACCATATCACAACAAAGTTGCCTCAGGGCACTGCGCAGAAACATTCGCACACGTAGAAAAGTCAATTAGTAAAATTCTCTATCTAAGGAAACCAGCAGACTCATTGAATCTCTGTAAACAAAAAATAAGCTCAGAGCCAAATCAGCATTCAGCCTGCTCACCAAGAATTTCAAATGAACCTTGAAGCTGCTGTGGATAAGTTTGTGGACTGGAGCAACAACCACAAACTTCACATAAACACCAGTAAGGCTGTAGGGATGCTGCTGGACCCCAGCTCAGCTGATGACCAGAGCTTCACGACCATACTCAATAATCCCATAAAACAGGTGACCTCATACAAATACCTTGGTGTTTACACTGACAGTCACTCAAGCTGGAAGACACAGACTGACACCATCTGTGCCAGAATCCACCAGCACCTTCCCTTTACAGGTATTCTGTTTTCAAAAAGATCATGTTGATTTTTTATTTATTTTTATTGTTGTTGCATTTACTGATAGCTTTATTATGTTTAGTGGCACTAGATGCATTTTACTCTGTTTTTATTTTTTTTTAACTGTAAAGCACTTTGGTCGACTTCGGTTGTTTTTATGTGCTATATAAATAAAATTGACATTGACATTGACATTTTCTACAGAGCAACAATCTACTCCATCCTCAGGTACAGTATCACTGGTCTGGGAAAATTGTTATTATTATTTTTTTTTTCATTTACCCTTTATTTATCCAGGTAGTCTCATTGAGCCACGAGAACTCATTTTCAAGAGAGACCTGTTAAGGAGCAGATGGTGGGGGTTAAGGGCCTTGCTCAGGGGCCCAGAGTGGGGTGAATGAGGGTGGAGGCAGGTGTGGGTGTTTCACCTTTTTCCACACACATTTTTTTTGATGTTGTCGGTACCGGGGCTTGAACCAATATCTTCCGATCACAGGCCCACCGTCTCTAACCACTGCGCCACCACTCCCCCCAATAAAAATAAGTCAATTTGAAAACTCAGATTCACCATTTCATCAGAACAACAGGCAAGATCATGAGGCACACACCTCTTGACCTCCAGGAGCTCTTTGTGCAGACAGTCATTTAACAGGTGAACATTTGAACTGACAGACATCATGTCTGACACGCAGTATAGACCCTGCTGAGCTCAGGGAGGTGTTCCTCTGTGTAAACACAACAGGTACAAACATTCTTCTGACCAACAAGCTATTAAAATCATCAT
Organism: Garcialebias charrua; assembly: GCA_038048925.1. Taxonomy (NCBI): domain Eukaryota; kingdom Metazoa; phylum Chordata; class Actinopteri; order Cyprinodontiformes; family Rivulidae; genus Garcialebias; species Garcialebias charrua. The sequence continues at coordinate 21,740 of JBBPBX010018040.1, forward strand.
TGAAGAAATACAATTTTAGAATTCAGTAATCTATGTATGGCTAATTCTGCATAACATTTTCCTAAAGTTAGCATATTTTCACATTGATTTTATTAAATTGTTACAAAATATCATGAAGTTGGTCTGGAATGTTTATTTGCTGCAATGCTCCTTTAAATCAAACAAAGTTCATCTCAAGAGAGACAAAGGATCGTGAACCTTGAATGAAAAAAGCCCTTTGGTGACATTTTCCGTTTGATCAAACTTTAGCATTGCACAGTTGAAAACTTTGATAAATTTATTTATACTCACAACTCCAATGGATGTAATATTTGTCAGATTTTTGAGTCTGGCTTTGCTTTTTTCACCAAAAGAAGCAAATGTTTGCTTGGACCATTGTCCCGTTAAAGATCCTGGCTCTTGTTGCATTGTCACTGAAACACAACTCAGTAGCAGCTGCTGTGTGGGTGGAATTCTCTGCATATGTCTACCTGCACTGGTGTCTATCTGCACTAGTGTCTACCTGCACCGGTGTCTACCTGCAATGGTGTCTACCTGCACCGGTGTCTACCTGCACTGGTGTCTACCTGCACCGGTGTCTACCTGCACTGGTGTCTACCTGCACCGGTGTCTACCTGCACCGGTGTCTACCTGCACTAGTGTCTACCTGCAATGGTGTCTACCTGCAATGGTGTCTACCTGCACCGGTGTCTATCTGCACTAGTGTCTACCTGCACCGGTGTCTACCTGCACCGGTGTCTACCTGCAATGGTGTCTACCTGCACCGGTGTCTACCTGCACTGGTGTCTACCTACACCAGTGTCTACCTGCACCGGTGTCTACCTGCAATGGTGTCTACCTGCACCGGTGTCTACCTGCACCAGTGTCTACCTGCACTGGTGTACCTACACCAGTGTCTATCTGCACTAGTGTCTACCTGCACCGGTGTCTACCTGCACTGGTGTCTACCTACACCAGTGTCTATCTGCACTAGTGTCTACCTACACCAGTGTCTACCTGCACCAGTGTCTACCTGCACCGGTGTCTACCTGCACTGGTGTCTACCTACACCAGTGTCTACCTGCACCGGTGTCTACCTGCAACGGTGTCTACCTGCACCGGTGTCTACCTACACCAGTGTCTACCTGCACCGGTGTACCTACAACAGTGTCTACCTGCACCAGTGTCTACCTGCACCGGTGTCTACCTGCACTGGTGTACCTACACCAGTGTCTACCTGCACCAGTGTCTACCTGCAACGGTGTCTACCTGCACCGGTGTCTACCTACACCAGTGTCTACCTGCACCGGTGTCTACCTGCAATGGTGTCTACCTGCACCGGTGTCTACCTACACCGGTGTCTACCTGCACCGGTGTCTACCTGCACTGGTGTCTACCTACACCAGTGTCTACCTGCACTGGTGTCTACCTACACCAGTGTCTACCTGCACTGGTGTCTACCTACACCAGTGTCTACCTGCACTGGTGTCTACCTACACCAGTGTCTACCTGCACTGGTGTCTACCTACACCAGTGTCTACCTGCACTGGTGTCTACCTGCACCGGTGTCTACCTGCACTGGTGTCTACCTACACCAGTGTCTACCTGCACTGGTGTCTACCTACACCAGTGTCTACCTGCACCGGTGTCTACCTGCACTGGTGTCTACCTACACCAGTGTCTACCTGCAATAGTGTCTACCTGCCCCAGTGTCTACCTGCACTAGTGTCTACCTACACTGGTGTCTACCTACACTAGTGTTTACTTACACCACTGACTACCTGCACCAGGGTCTAACTGCACTGGTGTCTACCTACACTGATGTGTACATGCACTGGTGTCTTTATTTTTATTTTTTCCTTTAATAGATGGCCTCCCTTCTCACCTTATAGCCATCCTCTTCACACCATTATGAATTTTTTAAAATTTTAATTTAATTTTTAATTTAATTTTTTATGTTTTTATTTATTTATTTATTATTATTATTATTATTTTAAATAGGATAGAAAGAAAGTAAAGACGGAAAGTAAGACCACAAAACATAACAAATACACACAGAAAGCACAAGGCAAACACACCCGACCGCCGTCTGTAAACTTGCAAAGAACATGACAGAACATTATTATTAATGAAAAGTGCATTATAAAAGGAATTCATTATTATTATTATTATTATTATTATTTATTATTAGAACACAACAACAAAATACATTTGTATAATAGACTTAGAATATTCATGGCTTTGCAGTAGATTTCTATAAATATATATACCTATACCTACATA
>JBBPBX010018040.1:27188-46102 GCA_038048925.1 Garcialebias charrua
GTGTGTGTGTGTGTGTGTATGTATATGCATCACATGCACATCTACATATCTACATACGATACCTGCATGTGCATCCCTGCATCTATTTGTGTGTGGTTATGAGCATGCATAAGTGTATAAGGCTTATCTAGTAGAACATTCAATAGTGACCGCGGAGCATCAAAGACCCGACCCCCAAGGCCAGAAGCAGACAAAGGGGGGACCAGAGCCCAAGACCCCACGAGGGACCCCGAGCACAGAGCCCCCAGGACCACCCAGACAGGATGTACCACACGCCCACCCCCAAGATCCAACCAGAGGGGAGAACCGGAAGAGCCCCACCAGCTACTACACACAATGACCCCCCGGGGCCAACAGCGACACATTCACAGGCCCCCGCCGGAACCCGCTGCACCAATGTAGCCCCAGGACAGGGCATCTAGGCCCGGGCACCGAGGACGCACACCCGTCAGGCCACGGCCCAACAGGACCAGAGGACTCGAACCCCACCAGGCAGCTACCAGGCCGAGCCGACACACGCCCAAGCACCCTGTCCCCTGTAGGCAAAGGCACACCCCACTAAGGGACCACATGGCAGGGGCGCGACCCCAAGCAGCCCAGTTGTATCAACAAGGGGGCAGTCTAAAGCGCGAGTTATACTTGCGCTTTGGTCCGCAGGCTGGAGCGCGCGCACTGCACGCGCACTGAACCGTGTGGCTTCATGCGTTTACAGTGTTGCCGCTATGTTTATGGTTGACGCATGGCGGCGCATGGCAAAGTGCTGTTCTTTTACGGACCAGCAGGTGGCAGTACCCTCTAAAACCTGTGCATATGTTGCAAGAACGGTGTGAAGAAGAAATCTACCGTAGAAGAAGAACTGTTTGAAGTCACACAACAAAAACAAATGGCTTTCCGCTCGCTCGGGCAATTTAATACATTTGTATCACATACAAAACATTCCTCCATGGGTCGTGACACCGTTTCCACAACCACAACGGCGCAGACAGCTGCAGACTCTGGCATGAAGACCGTGAAGGCTGTCGGGTGAGGTCCCCACCCGACCTGCCAATCAATTCAGTAGCGCCCATGGCCTTGCTGGGTTTCAAAAATTCTGAGGTGCGCGACACGCGCCAAACCGACGCGCGTGGTCTATGCACAGGGGCGGGGACGCTGATATTGCATCACTTTTGGTGCGCGCACCCTCGCGCGCTGCGCGACGTGTCGAATATAAATCTAGCTTAAGTCCCGGCCTGACAAATAATCATTCATACACAGACACAATCACACAGACCCACCCTCATCTTCACCTTCACTCACTCAAAGACATACAATAACGACACATTCCATTCATATTCCCGATACGCACTCTATACCCCACAGGTGCAAGACATGTACCTGCCCCCTACATGGGGCAGCCCACGCCCAAACCCAGGAGGGAGATCCATTCATTCTGGGGCATAGAGGAGCCGACATCCAAGATCCGGCCCAACCCAAGCCCAGCCGACAGGACAGGAGACCCCAGTCCAAACAGCCCCAGGGAGAGCGTAGCGCCAGCCCCACACTGGTGTCTACCTGCACCGGTGTATACCTGCACTGGTGTCTACCTGCACCGGTGTCAACCTACACTGGTGTGTACCTGCACTAGTGTCTACCTGCACTGGTGTCTGCCTACACTGGTATCTACCTGCACTAGTGTTTACGTAAACCAGTCTTCCTGCACTAGTGTCTACCTACACTGGTGTCTACTTGCACTAGTGTCTACCTGAACTGATGTCTACCTGCACTGGTGTTTACCTATGCTAGTGTCTACCTGCACCGGTGTCTTCCTATACCTGTACTAGTTTTTATTTATACCAGTGTCTACCTGCACCAGTGTCTACCTGCAATGGTTTCTACCTACACTAGTGTCTACCTACACAATTGTCTACCTACACCAGTGTCTACCTGCACTAGTGTCTACCTGCACAGGTATCTACCTGCACCGGTATCTACCTGCACCAGTATCTACCTGCACCAGTGTCTATCTACACCAGTGTCTACCTGCACCTGTGTGTACCTGCACAGGTGTCTAACTACACCAGTGTCTACCTTCACCAGTCTCAACCAGCAGTCCAGTGATCAGGTCAGCAGTATCATTGCTGTCTATCTGCTCCAGCGAGGTAAAGGTTTTGACGGTTAATATCAGTGATCCAACAGGTGCACTTTGCCTTCTGCCATAATGATTACCGTATTATCCGCCCTATAAGTTGCACCGTCCTATAAGTTGCATTGTCCAATTATGTCCAATAAATTGGAAAAATCCATAAATATGTCACTTCGCCCTATAAGTCGCAGCTATGTCACCGCTGATGTTACGCCTCACCGCTGACGTTACGCGTCACCGCTGACAACCCGGAAATGTGGGCAGGTGTTTTGCCCAAAATGGATCGACAGCCAAATGGCGGCCACAGAAGCGTGCAGGAAGGACTTTAACAAGATTAACACTTAAAAACAATTATTTGTTTGCTGAAAATTATAGCAAAGATGTGTCTTAGTTGAACTTTTCCTTAATTGTGAAATGAGCTGGATTTAAAAATTAGTTTCGCTACATGCAAAACCTGCTCCCGCACGGGTGGGAACGCTGCATTTCTTTAAAATTTAGCAAGATAAACACCTAAAACAATTGTTTGCTGAAAATTATAGCAAAAGTGTTTCTGAGCTGAACTTTTTTTAAATAAATGAATATAATGATCAAATCAGCTGAATTTAAATTGTTTCGCTACTGCGTCTCAACAAAACGAGCACGCGCAGCAACAGACATGCAGTGCAACGAACAGACCTGCAGAGCAGCCAACAGACCTGCATCTATTTTAAAATTTAAAACATAAACACTTTAAAAATATGTTTGTTAGCTGACATTATAGAAAAAGTGTGTCTCAGTTTAACATTTCTCAATAAATGCACTTTGACGGTTAAAACATGGTAAAATTACGCAAACGAAATAAAGCGGCTTTAAAATTACTACACGCCCACCCGCCCATAATGATGACAGAAACAGCTATTTATTTTATGGTTTTTATTCAAACCCATTGAACTCTTCGTCTTCTGTTTCGCTGGCGAAGAGTTCTGCCAGCGATTGAGGAAGTTTATTCAGCGCTGTTGCATCCTCTTCCTCTTCCTTGTCGGGGCTGTCGGAGTCATCCTCAGCTGCAGCTGCTCTAGCCTCTCCAGCTAACGGTGCAATACCAGCCTTTCTGAACCCGACTGGATTGTTTTTTTGGTCACAGAGGTCCACCATGCTTTGTCAATCCAATCGAAGACCTGCTGCAAAGTGCCGTGGCACATCCGTCCTGTTGCTGTAAAACTGTGCTCCCCGTCCACCATCCACTCCTCCCACAGGCGGCACAGAGCTGATTTGAAGCTGCGGTTTACGGAGATGTCCAGCAGCTGCAGCACTTTCGTTAATCCTCCCGGGATGATGGAAGGAATGGTGTTGCATGCTTTGATCTTGTCCTTAAATTGCGGCGTGATGTGGGCGCGCATGCTGTCCATGATCAGCAGGGCTTTCTTGGTTTTAAAAAACCCATCTGGCCACTTGGTGAAGCACTTAGCCAGCCACACCGCCATCATGTCTCCATCCATCCACCCCTTTTCATTCACCGCCACAACCACACGCGGGGGAAACTCCTCTTTAGGCATGGTCTTGCGCTTGAAAATGACCATGGGCGGTATCTTTGTACCATCTGCACAGCAGGCTAGGACCACTGTGAAGTGGGACTTCTCGTGTCCATTGGTGAGGATGTTGGCACTTTTCTCACCTTTCTGGGACACACTCCGTCCCATCGGGATGTCAAAAGTGAGGGGCACCTTGTCCATAATAATAATGTGGTCTGGCGAGACGTGGTGCTCCTGCACCTGACAGTCCACAAACACCCGGAAACTCACCACCTTCTCCTCAAAGTCCACCGGCAGCTTTTGGCACATTGTGGTGCGTGCTCTGATGGAGAGCTGGTGGTGGCGCATGAACCTAAAACACCAGGACGGTCCCCCAGCAAACTCTGTGATGTCCATCTCCTTGGTGATGGACATCGCGTGCAGCCGTCGCTGCACAGTGGACAGCCCTCTGCCAGACGCTCTCTCCTGCAGAACCTACTTCTTCACTCTTTCCTCCAGATCGGGCCACCAGGCCTTGCACCTGCGGTTCGCACTCTTTGACCGTTTCATGGCCGTGAGCGAGCCCTCTGCCTTTCTCCAGTCACGGATGAGCTTCTCACTCAAGCCAAAATGTCGATCCGCTGCTCTGTTGCTGTGCTCAGCTGCCTATTTTACAACCTGCAGCTTGAACTCGGCAGAACAAGATCTTCTCTTAGGTGGCATTGTAATTCTTTTCTCTCTCGCTGTTCTCTCTGTTGTTGTCGTCTCTGTACTCCTACTCACACTCACGTATTTGGCGCGGGGTGATGGGATTTTGGCGGCTCTGAATACACAAATTATGGGAAACGCCTGCAGGTACGTCTGCAGCCGTCAACAGCATTGAGGGCCCTTTAGCATCCATGGCGGCAGAAACTAGTACTGCCTGCGCCCCTAGTGGCCGAAAATGGTACTGCACCATTTTTTTGCTAATATGAAAAACGGTCATATCTCATCCAAAAATTGGTCTAAAAATATGAGGGAAAAAATCCATAAATATGTTGCTTCGCCCTATAAGTCGCAGGGCATGCAAATTAGGCAAAAAGGTGTGACTTATAAGCCGGAAAATATGGTAGCTCAACAAACAGGCAGCCCAGCCACGCTGACATACCTTCCTCTACCTAACCAGAGCTCACATGGAAGGATGTATATGAATGTCCGTGTCCCCCACCAGGAGCAGTTAAAATAAGAACATTGTAAATGTTGCATCAAAGTTCATGCTCAAATTTTTTTTTTACGTGTTGTCCTTCATCTAAAGGACTTCATCAGTCTGAGAAGCCACAACAAACTCAGTCTCACAAGCAGCACACTCAAATAGTGGGCCAACAACTCTTTCCACAAATATCTCTTCTAGCTCTTCGAGGAGAGCTCCAAGATGCTCCCAGGTCAGTCAAAAGACAGTCTCTCCAGCGTTTCCTAGGTCCCCAGTGTATTTTCCCATTTGGACATGCACAGAAAATATCCCTGGGAAGGTGTCCAGGAGGCATCCCAGACAGACGCAGAACTCCTTGCTGTCTTCTGTCCATATGAGCTTTCTGAATCAAACTTTGCATGGCATGTCATCAAGAACCAATGTGCCTTGGCTACCAGGGGTAATTGCCTCAAGCAGTTTAGCCGCTAGGGTCATTCGGGTGCAAAAATTCCTCCACCACGATAAGGTGACGATTCACTGAGGAGTTTGAAAGCCACTGGAATGGTGAATAATCCATATTATAAAGTACACACATGCAAAGACCAAAAGTAGTCAGCTCTGCTTGTTGAGATGTCACTTGCCACAATTTAATTTAAAACATATTCTAATGTAATCTTTTGTGATGACTGGCTGATAATATACTGTTGCACAAAGAACTTTCATTATGTTTAGGAGATGTAATTTTATGGAGCTGAAAAAAAACCCCTCTGTCTTGGTCAGCCACATATCCTCTCAGCCATTTTTACACACTTCTGTTGAAGAGCTAATTAGGTACGGGTAACTGCAACTGCTGACCCGGAGCACAGACTGTGACTGAGGGCTAATCAGTGCAATCTTGTAAACATTTAAACTTGAATTTATCTCGTGCCTCATGGATAAATGTCAGATGCCAGACAGAATTCTTACAGACATGGCTTTGAAAAGGGCCTCTGTTTACCCGAATCGTTGCAGCACATAATACAAGCCCAAAACCAGAAAAGTTGGCACGTTGTGGAAATCGCAAATAAAAACAGAATACAATGACTTGCAAATCTTTTTCAACCTATATTCAATTGAACACACTGCAAAGACCACATACTTAACGTTCGAACTGGTAAACTTTGTTATTTTTTGCAATTATTAGCTCATTTGGAATTTGATGCCTGCAACATGTTTCAAAAAAGCTGGCACAAGTGACAAAGAAGACAGAGAAATTTGAGGAATGCTCATCAAACACTTATTTGGAATATCCCACAGGTGAACATGCAAATTGGGAACAGGTGGGTGCCATGATTGGGTATAAAAGCAGCTTCCTTGACATGCTCAGTCATCCACATAGAAGGATGGGGCGAGGGTCACCACTCTGTGAACAAATGCGTGGGCAAATTGTCGAACAGTTCAAGAACAACTTTTCTCAACGAGCTATTGCAAGGAATTTAGGAATTTCACCATCTACGGTCCGTAATATCATCAAAAGGTTCAGAGAATCTGGAGAAATCACTACACGTAAGGGGCAAGGCCGAAAACCAACATTGAATGCCCGTGACCTTCGATCCCTCAGGCGGTACTGCATCAAAAACCGACATCAGTGTGTAAAAGATATCACCACATGGGCTCAGGAATACTTCAGAAAACCACTGTCAGTAACTACAGTTCGTCGCTACATCTGTAAGTGCAAGTTAAAGCTCTACTATGCAAAGCAAAAGCCATTCATCAACAAGATCCAGAAACGCCGCCGGCTTTGCTGGGCCCGAGCTCATCTGAGATGGACTGATGCAAAGTGGAAAAGTGTTCTGTGGTCTGATGAGTCCACATTTCAAATTGTCTTTGGAAACTGTGGACGTCGTGTCTTACGGACCAAAGAGGAAAAGAACCATCAGGACTGTTATAGGCGCAAAGTTCAAAAGCCAGCATCTGTGATGGTATGGGGGTGCATTAGTGCCCAAGGCATGGGTAACTTACACATCTGTGAAGGCACCATTAATGCTGAAAGGTACATACAGGTTTTGGAGCAACATATGCTGCCATCCAAGCGACGTCTTTTTCATGGACGCCCCAGCTTATTTCAGCAAGACAATGCCAAGCCACATTCTGCACGTGTTACAACAGCGTGGCTTCGTAGCAAAAGAGTGCGGGTCCTCCCCTGGCCTGCCTGCAGTCCAGACCTGTCCCCCATTGAAAATGTGTGGCGCATTATGAAACGTAAAATACGACAACGGAGACCCCGGACTGTTGAACAACTTAAGCTGTACATCAAGCAAGAATGGGGAAGAATTCCACCTGAAAAGCTTCAAAAATTGGTCTCCTCAGTTCCCAAACGTTTACTGAGTGTTGTTAAAAGGAAAGGCGATGTAACACAGTGGTAAATATGTCCCTGTGCCAACTTTTTTGCAATGTGTTGCTGCCATTGAATTCTAAGTTAATGGTTATTTGCAAAACAAAATAAAGTTTCTCCGTTCGAACATTAAATATATTGTCTTTGCATTCTATTCAGTTGAATATGGGTTGAAAAAGATTTGCAAGTCATTGTATTCTGTTTTTATTTGCGATTTGCACAACGTGCCAACTTTTCTGGTTTTGGGCTTGTATATTTTTAGCTCTATAACTGGTGCACCACCTCTTCCAAATCCCTGGTGAGGATGTTAGTGGAGACTGTTTGTATCAAGAGTGTGACGCGTACCTTCTCCCATAGATGACCACAGTCATCACCACATTGGGAAAAATATAATGTCATTCAACCTAATTTTAAAATGATTCAGTGAATGAATCCACTAATACACCCTCGATCAAAAAAGCAACAACATAATTTCCTTTATCTAGTGTCAAATTGGCCAGCTGTGCCGCTTTAAGAAGACAACAGGGGATGAACAGCTGACTTCTGTTATTGCAGAACACCATTTCAAACACAAGACTAAACATCTGATTGAGTTGGAGGAAAAAATGCTACAAAAAGCCCACCAGTCATTCTGCATGAACTACTTTTTATATGTTGTTACTCATACTGACCTGCTCTTTAGTGTTTTTATCTAATAATGTGTGAAAACATCAATTTGAACGAATTAACCCATTTTTTATCAGATAGTTTGTGCGTATGACTACTAATTTATTTTGAATAGTAGTAGTAGTAGTAGTAGCCATCATAATATTTTTGTACTCGATGGGAAGGAAATTGAACTGTCTTGCACAAATTGTCTTTTAAAACTAAAGTTAGACTTTATTTAAAGCTTTAAGAAGTTTTAAGTTTCTTGTCTCGTAAACAAAAATGGTTGAACCGCTTGATGAACATTAAAAAGCAAACTATTATTGTAACAAAGAATTCTGTTAGGAATAATTTACATGAAGCTTGATATCATTTTGTTAAAAAACAAAGTTGTTACAGAGATATTTGTGAAACCAAAATTCAGAACTAGTTTGAAGGGACGGTCTACCTCAATCCAGGGAATTAGATTATGGAATGGTTTGGAGAATGAAGTTAAAAATTCCAAGTCAATGTGTACATTTGAGAAAATGATCAAAACTGAATTGTTAAAATTTAAAAAAATGAAGTAGCGTAATGTGTATTGTATTAGTTAGAAAAAAAAATGTATGAACAAATTTTATAAATTAAATAAAATAAATGTAGAGGTGAACATTTATCACTCACCTTTTGCTCATCACACAGCTAACATCCCCAGGACGGTGTAATATTCCACGCAGTCGATCTGTTCTTCCTGATAGAACTGAAGGTAAGGAACCGTTCCTGAAACAGGTTTCTGTGAAGCAGCAGCAACTTCTCTGACACTGATGCTCCACTGGTGAGCAGCTGAGCCACTCACTCAGTCTCAGTGAATTTAAACTGTTTTACTGTCAAAACCACTGTCACTTCCTGTCCCTGATTTCAAAATAAAACTCGCTCAGCCTTTCTCATATTTTATCTCTCTGGCTGGTCTTACTCTGCAGATTGTATCTTTCTAAATCAACAGTTTGTTTATGACCATTTTAATTCTAACTCTAATTGTGGGTTGTGGTTGCTGAGTGGTCAGTGTCACAGCCTTATAGTGCCGAGGCTGCAGGGTCAAGGTTCACGGTGAATTTATTGTCATTTGCATCACATGTGGAACATAAGGTGGAATGAAACTGTGTACACAGGGCCCCAGTTACATCCAGCAATGGCAAAAATATAAAGTGTAAAAAAAAACAGCACACAAGGATCTCAGATATATGCTAAATGATATTAAGAGAATAAACACGGTGTATTAAACAGCAGACTGAACATGAGTCTGTTGTGAGCAGATGGGTATGAATATAGCAGTTTAAGGTAGAAAATCAGCAGCATGGATAATCAGCAGCTCAGATAAAGTATTAAATCTCCAATTAAAGTGACATTACAGTGTTTTTTTCCCTTCTGGTTATGGATTCATGAGTCTAACAGCCTCAGGGTAGAAGCTGTTCCTCAGTCTAGTGGTTCTACACTTAATGCTCTTCAACCTTCAGTGCGAGGCGAGCGGGGCAAAAAGTGTGTGCTGGGTGAGTGTGGTCCTTCATGATGCAGGTGGCTCTCTTCCTGCATCTGGAGGTGTAGATGTCTGTGATGGTGGGGAGACTGACTCCAACATCTTCTGTGCAGCCTTCACCACTCTCTGCAATGCTTTTCTTTCTGCAGCTGTGCAGCTTAATAATAATAATAATAATAATGAATTTAATTTATAACACACTTTTCATTAACAAAAATCTCAAAGTGCGATCACTTCCCATCAGCCCATCATCTTCCATGCCACACGTTGATGCTGGAGCGCAAGATGCTCTCCACTGCACACCTGTAGAAGGAGGTTCAAACACGGGCTGTGTTATGTCAGCTCAGCAGCACATCTCTCCAGGGTACAGTCAAATTAAATTGTTTTGATTCAACAGAGTGGATCAGCAGTAGCACCACAAATTGATTTTGTTTCATAGTAGGATCAGAAAAGATCCTGAACCCTTGTTAGTCTTAATGTATTTCTAGGAAAACAATTCAGCTTTTTGGGAATTGGATATACCTGTACAGTAGTCCCTCGCTACTTTGCGGTTTATTTATCGCATATACTCTATATCACGGATTTTCAAAGTAAGATTGGACATGACACAATTGGCTGATTGATGGATGAGCTATGGATTGTTTATTTAAAATGAATTATTTTAAATGATTTTGCACCTGTGGGATTCCTGGGTTTAAAGTGTCACTCACTTTCTCCACAGCTAATCACCACAACTCACCATACCTGCTGCTGCCTGAGGAGACCTGATTAGGAACTGCATATAAACTCCTGCCAGACCTCTCCTCAGCACCGGGACATCAAATACCTTAAGGTAACTCATGTTCAGCCAGCTAACCTTTCTGATTACAGCTGGTCCTCACCGCCTGTGATTCTCCAGGGGCTTCCACATCCTGCTCTTTCAAGTCCTTCCATGGACCTTATCTCTCCACAAGGACTCTCCTGTGGATCAACGGTGTCTCATCAAAGGCAGCCAACAAACAAACTGTTTTGGGTCAACCTGCTCCTCTCTCCAACCAATACTCACTTGTTCACTGGATCGCCTCAAAACCCAGAATCCTTCCACTCCCTCTCAGGGCAAACCTACAAACACAGTAAGAGATTATTATTCATCATCAACATTCTCATCAAGGGTTGTCTGAGGATATAAAGATACTTACCTTGCCTCTTTTCACTTCCAGCCGTGTAAATACCTGGCACTACACCTGTAAACAAAGCTCACTTACTCTGTCCTTCCTTCTCAGTCTGCTTACATTGGGGGTCGCAGCAAAATATAATCATGATAGAATGTCCCTGCCAAACAGATCCCCCAAGCAGTACTGAGGAGGTTCAGGCTCAGCCAAGATTTAAAGAAAAAACTGACCAATATGCTGTGATTTTACAGAACATTCTAACCCAGCAGCAAACCACCCAGGACAACCTTCGGGAGCTGGGTGGCATGGTGTTTACGCTCAAAAAAGAGATGGCAGCCCAATCCTCCTCAAAAACCCAAACTGCTTCTGCAGGACCCGCAGTCCAGACCATTACTCTGTCTCCAAAGGAACCAGACGTAAGACCTTCTGAGATGTTTGAAGGTAACACACAAATGTGGAGGTTTTATTTTACAATGTAATCTGGCGTTTAATCGAGCCCCAGCCACCTATTCTTCAGACTCTGCTCTCACATTGTCAGCGCTCTGAAAGGAGAAGCGCTCCAGTGGGCTTATGCTTACATTCGCAGACGTCCTATCGAAACCTTAGCGTTTTCCATCTTCCTGAAGGACTTCCTTCAAGATGCTGGTGAAGATTCTCAGTCGTCCAGGACATGATAAATCAAAAAGGCGTTCAATTCAAGATCAACTGGACTTTATTTGTAACAGAAGACGTTTCGCTTCTCATCCGAAAAGCTTTATCAATTCAATGAACCAGACTGTGTGTGCGTGTGGATTTATAACAGGAGTCACGCACCATCATATGTAAATTGCAAGCTGAGGTAACACATACATGTAAATTGACAGATCACACCTTAACAGTAGGGAGTTCCCTTGAAGTCTCTGACAGCAGACACAACAACTGTATGTAAATTGACAAAAAACACCTCACAGCCCAACAACAGAGGTTTCTCAACAAACTTTGCTAGTCTAATTCACAGACAAGACACCTCTGCTCCCATCCGATGTAAAACGTTTGTGAATCAGCCCCAAAACTGAGTTGTAAGTCTTGGAAAGTTGAAATCTCAGACCTCCTCCTCTGTTAAGAGAAGGTTTTTCTCTCTTAACAAACAAAGCTTCCTTAACACCCCTCTCAAACCATCTGTGCTCTCGGTACAAATAAAGTCCAGTTGATCTTGAATTGAACGCCTTTTTGACTTCCTTCAAGTTTTCGATCACCCCCTGCAACAGGAAGAAGCAGCTCAAAAACCTTTTACAATTCACTAAGGAAAAGAGACCGTGGCCAAGTTCGCATTCACTTCCACATCATCACGGAGAAATCCAAATGGGGTGAGACCGCACTATAGCACCTTCATTAATGTCTTAAGACATTAAAGCTCAACTGGTTACCGGAGACCTTTCCCGGATTTGGATGTGGTAATCTCCCTGGCAATAAAGATAATAGAGTTTGTGAAGGTTTTTTAGAGGAGAATTACAACTCCTACAGACACTCGCTACCCAGAAGTAGAACTCCTGTTCCAGCGAACTCAACGTCTGAACCTGAGCCGATGCAAATCTGTAGGACTTGGCTCTCCTCCCCTGAGGAACGACAGCACCGCCTCAATGTCAAAGTCTGTATGTACTGTGGAAAAATGTGGAAAAAATGGTCATGTAATCACTGCCTTCACCTACGGGTAAAAGACCGAGCCCATCAGTAATTCAGGAGATACTGGTTGGCACGACATTATTAACTCCTGAGAAAAATCTAAGTCTACCTGTGATTATATGCATTAATACTGTCAACTTTCTATACAGGCCCTGACTGATTCTGGCGCTGAACAAAACCATATCAGCTGAAGCCTGGTGGAGGAACTACAAATCCCCATGGTCAGCCTGACACCAGTCATTACCGTGTCTGTCCTTACCGGACAGAATATATCTTCCATCTCATTAAAAACATTAAAGATTATGTTTGTTGTGTCCGGAAATCACCAGGAACACGGTGAGTTGTTTGTTTTTGATTCCTCCCATCCTCAACTCATTTTGGGCCATCCATGGCTAAGGTTACACAACCCTCAAATTAATTGGACAGAAAATAGGGTTGAGAGATGGGGAGAGAAGTGTTCCTCAACTTGCCTCCGCTCAGCTCTCTCTCTCCAGGTTATGTCCCGAGACCTAAAATTGATTGATTGATCTCTCAGCTGTGCCCACCTTATACCACACGATGGCGCAAGTCCTTAGCAAACAAAGAGCATTATCCTCGCCACCTCACAGACCGTATGATTGCTCTATCCACAGATATATATACACTAGATAAGCTGAGGCGGAGTCTCCGGCGTCGTCAAGCGGCGGCCATCTTGCTACAGACAGCAACATTAGCTGCAGCTGTGGAAACCGTATGGAGGTGAGGGATTTACAAAAATACGCTTAACTCGCTGTAATCTTGACGGATTTACAAACGGTTTAAAAAAAAAAAACGTTATTAACGTGGCTATGATTTTTTGGTAATCAGACAGCAGTTTCGTCTTTTTTAAAACGATTTATTCGTGTTTCATATTTATAGTTGGGTGTCACACTCATCGAGAATCGAGAATTTTAATTCTGTTTTTATTACACCAATAACTATTTTATAACAAAATAATCTTTTGTCTAAATGACTGTCTTGATCATGACTGTATTTATTAGCAGACTATTAACCAGAGCCTTTGATTAAGGGCTAGCTAGTATTCCAAACATTTCCCCAGCATTCTTAGATCACTAGGAGCTCTTTGTTTTTAACTGAACTAAAGCTGCACATGATTTCCAAGCGGTTTGGTATGTTCAAAACTAATTACTGCTTTGTGTTTTACAGAAATACTCTTTGACAAGATGCCTGACTTTTGTGCAGCCTATGGATGCTCCAATAGACGTAACATCAAAACAAGAAACCGTGGGATCACATTTCACCAGTAAGACTCTGACTCTGTGACAGTAATATTACGGTACTTTAATTAGAATAATCAGTTATATTTTGGATCAGTGCACATTACAGGTCATGCTACACATGAAAAGTGGGACTATGTGAGATAATATTATTGACATAAGGCTTGTAAAAGTATCTTTATATAAATTATGATTCAGTGTTTCTTTTATATACCATTTTTAATAGCTGTTTTATTGTACCAAAAGTAAATGCAAGCACACCAAAAGTATGATATATGTGTATACTTGTCATTACTATAATTCAAAGGTAAAGAAAGGAAGTGTGGAAAATAATGACCAGCTTCTTCATGTTTTTAAGGTTTCCCAAAACCAGAGAGAGGAGGCGGCAGTGGGAAGTTGCCCTGAGAAGAGAGGGTTTTGTTGCCCTGGACAGGACACTGCTCTGCAGTGATCACTTCAGGTCTGAGGACTTTGATCGGACAGGGTAGATTAAAAGATGGTGTTGTTCCAACACTTTTCAATTTTCCATCTCATCTTCAAAGGGTATGTACCATTGACCTACAAGAATTCATGAATGCATCAAGTTCATGCATCAAGTTCATAAAATGGTACGTCTTATCTTATCAGGCTGTCTTGCTACAATATATTTGCTGTATTAAAATATGTCTCTGTTCCTGCTCTTGTGTTTAGTCACCGCCACCCCCAAAAGTAAATGTTAAGATCCTAAACTCATTCTTTCTTGGGACCTGTTTGTAATTATACAATATTTGCTTTATTTGATTAAGATTCCTCTCTATCCTGGGATTTATCATCAATATTGACACATTGATGTCAATGGTTCCTGTGCTGCTTGATGAGCAGCGATATATCCTGACCTACAGGTTCAGCCAGGACCACTTGGAGCTTCTCTTTAACTCCATCAGAGCATCTGGTACAATTCATAATTATTTTTTAACACAACACTAAGTGACCGGAACTGTCAGCAACTGTATTGTTTTCAATTTGTTGATCCATGTTTTCTTTTTTTTTTTAGGAAAATACATTTGGTTTGTTTATTTGTTTGAAAAATCGGTGAATATGTAATATACTGTTATATATCTTGTGTCTATTTTAAGGTGGATGGAATAACAACCCTAGTGCCAGCCAGTTCAAGAACATTTTCAGAAAGCTGATGGCCCGGTGTGGTGTTAAACCAAGCATAAAAGGCAATGTGACCGCACAGGATGAGACAGAGTCCCTACCAGTTGAACCAATGTCCTCTGCTGACCAGTTCTACCACATTGACACATCAACAAACCTGTCAGCTGTAGATATGTCCTCTGTAGAAGAAGAAGATCTTCCATCACCGTTTGCTGACATTCAGAGAGAGTCAGAGTCAGAGAGTCTTTATTGTCATTTGCACCGCATGTGGTACATGTGATGAAAACGAGATTATGTACATGGGGTCCCAGTTACATCCAACAACAAATGCTAGAGAAAAACAGTAATAACATCTAGAATTAACTAAGAGAAACATCAACTAGTAATACACTAAGCCCTAATGTAGTGGAAAAACATCATTATAAACAGCAGCACGAACATGAGTCTGTATGAGCAGATGGTCACAGATGAACACAGCAACAAGAAAACAGATCAGCATCAGCATAATGTGATATTTTGCAGTGTTTATTCTTATTATTTATTTATTCCTGCTCTTATACATGACCACAGCTACCTTCCCAGCCGCTTCGATGGTCTTGTGGCAACATGAGACAGAAGCTCACCAAGGCAGTCCTTTTTAAAGGGCATTAGCTCCAAAAAGAGATGTGAGCTTAAAAGTCATGACTTGGACTTGAGTCACATATGAGTCACAAATAAGACAACTTGTGAGTATGGAAGAAATGCAGTCTCCTTTGAATCAGCATAACCAGGTTAATTAGTAACAACGTTAGTTTACAATTATTTTTAACCTTTACTATTTCATATGAAAAATTGTTTTACTGCAAATACACCGGGAAAAAAATTCATCTGCAAATATATCTCTGAAATTTTTTGTCTGAGTACTGTTGCCTCACATAGTCTTGTCACACTATCAGATGTTTATTTTTGTTTGTTTGTTTATTTGTTTATTTATATTTCCCTATTATTATAAATCCCCCTCCCTGGGCTGCCACCTTACCGTGGTGGAGGGGTTTGAGTGTCCCAATGATCCTAGGAGCTATGCTGTCAGGGGCTTCATGCCCCTAGAAGGGTCACCCAAGGCAGACAGGTCCTAGGTGAGGGATCAGACAAAGTGCAGCCCAAAAACCCCTATGATGAGTACAATTAATGGACTAAGTTTTCCCTCGCCCGGACGCGGGTCACCGGGGCCCCACTCTGGAGCCAGGCCCGGAGGTGGGGCACGCTGGCGAGCGCCTGGTGGCCGGGCTTTTACCCATGGAGCCCGGCCGGGCACAGCCCGAAGAGGAGACGTGGGTCCCCCTTCCCATGGGCTCACCACCTGTGGGAGGGGCCAAAGGGGTCGGGTGCAATGTGAGATGGGTGGCGGCCGAGGGCGGGGACCCTGGCGGTCTGATCCTCGGCTACAGAAGCTGGCCATTGGGACATGGAATGTCACCTCTCTGGTGGGGAAGGAGCCTGAGCTAGTGTGTGAGGTTGAGAGGTTCCGACTAGAAATAGTCGGACTCACCTCAACGCATGGCTCTGGCTCTGGAACCAGTTTCCTTGAGAGGGGTTGGACACTCTTCCACTCTGGAGTTGCCCCTGGTGAGAGGCGCCGAGCAGGAGTGGGCATACTGGTTGCCCCCCATCTTGGTGCCTGTACGTTGGGGTTCACCCCGGTGAACGAGAGGGTAGCCTCCCTTCGCCTACGTGTGGGGGGACGGGCTCTGACTGTTGTTTGTGCCTATGCACCAAACGGCAGCTCAGACTACCCACCCTTTTTGGAGTCCTTGGAGGGGGTATTGGAGAGTGCGCCTCCTGGGGACTCCCTTGTTCTACTGGGGGACTTCAACGCTCACGTGGGCAATGACAGTGAGACCTGGAGGGGTGTGGTTGGGAGGAACGGCCCCCCTGATCTGAACCAGAGTGGTGTTCTGTTATTGGACTTCTGTGCTCGTCATGGATTGTCCATAACGAACACCATGTTTAAGCATAAGGGTGTCCATATGTGCTCTTGGCACCAGGACACCCTAGGTCGCAGTTCGATGATCGACTTTGTTGTCGTCTCATCTGATCTGCGGCCGCATGTCTTGGACACTCGGGTGAGGAGAGGGGCGGAGCTGTCTACTGACCACTACCTGGTGGTGAGTTGGCTCCGATGGTGGGGGAGGATGCCGGTCAGACCTGGCAGACCCAAACGTATCGTGAGGGTCTGCTGGGAACGTCTGGCAGAGTCTCCCGTAAGACGGAGCTTTAACTCCCACCTCCGGGAGAGCTTTGAACACGTTCCGAGGGAGGCGGGGGACATGGAGTCCGAGTGGGCCGTGTTCCGCGCCTCTATTGTCGAGGCAGCTTATCGGAGCTGTGGCCGCAAGGTTGTTGGTGCCTGTCGAGGTGGCAACCCTC
This sequence comes from Garcialebias charrua, assembly GCA_038048925.1. Classification (NCBI taxonomy): domain Eukaryota; kingdom Metazoa; phylum Chordata; class Actinopteri; order Cyprinodontiformes; family Rivulidae; genus Garcialebias; species Garcialebias charrua. The sequence continues at coordinate 44,116 of JBBPBX010018040.1, forward strand.
GAACCCGGTGGTGGACACCGGCAGTGAGGGATGCTGTCAGGCTGAAGAAGGTCAGAGAGTCTTTATTGTCATTTGCACCGCATGTGGTACATGAGATGAAAACGAGATTATGTACACGAGGTCCCAGTTACATCCAACAACAATGAAAGAGAAAAACAGTAATAACATCTAGAACTAACTAAGAAAAACATCAACTAGTAATACACTAAGCCTAATATAGTGGGAATAAACAGCAGCACGAACATGAGTTTGTATGAGCAGATGGTCACAGATGAATACAGCAACAAGAAAACAGATCAGCATCAGCATGATGTGATATTTTGCAGTGTTTATTTTTTTATTTTATTTTTATTTATTCATGAGTCTAACAGCCTCAGGGTAGAAGCTGTTCCTCAGTCTAGTGGTTCTACATTTGATGCTCCTCAACCTCCGTCCTGAGGGGAGTGGGGCAAAGAGTGAGTGTGCTGGGTGAGTGAGGTCTTTCATGATGCAGGTGGCTCTTTTCCTGCATCTGGAGGTGTAAATGTCTGTGATGGTGGGGAGACTGACTCCAACAGACTTCTGTGCAGCCTTCACCACTCTCTGTAGAGCTTTCCTCTCTTCAACTGTGCAGCCTCCATGCCACACGTTGATGCTGGAGCACAGGATGCTCTCCACTGCACACCTGTAGAAGGAGGTGAGGACTGGGCTGCTCAGACCAGCTCGTCTCAGCCGTCTGAGGAAGTAGAGTCTCTGATGACCTTTCTTGATCAGGCTGGTGGTGTTGTTGCTCCAGCTGAGGTTATCATTCATGTGTACACCCAAGTATTTGTAGCTGGAGACCACTTCCACTGCAGACCCACCTATTTTCAGTGGGGCATGGTTGTGTTTGTTCCTTCTGAAGTCCACAATCATCTCCTTTGTCTTCTTCACATTCATGTGAAGATTGTTCTCTTTGCACCAGCTCTCCAGGTGTTCCACCTCCTGTCTGTAGCTGGACTCATCATTGTTTGTAATGCATCCCACCACCGCTGTATCATCTGCAAACTTAACAATATGACAGCCTGGAAGTGTGGCTGTACAATCATATGTGAGCAGAGTGAACAGAAGGGGGCTCAGCACACATCCCTGAGGAGAGCCAGTGCTAAGGGTTATGGTGGAGGAGGAGAAGTTGTGGATCTTCACGGACTGTGGTCTGTCTGTTAAGAAGTCTAGTACCCAGTTACAAATAGAGGGGCTTAGTCCAAGTGTAGATAGTTTGTCTATCAGAGGGATGCTATCATGAAGAAGGAGTCCTATTGGGCCTTTTTGGCTTGTGGGACCCCGGAAGCAGCTGATAGGTACCGGCAGTCCAAGCGGCATGCGGCTCGGGTGGTTGCTGAGGCAAAAACTCGGGCGTGGGAGGAGTTCGGAGAGGCCATGGAGAATGACTTCCGTACGGCTTCGAGGCGATTCTGGTCCACCATCCGGCGTCTCAGGGGGGGAAAGAGGTACGAGACCAACACCATTTATGGTGGAGGTGGCGTGCTGCTGACCTCAACTCGGGATGTTGTGAGTCGGTGGGCGGAATACTTCGAAGACCTCCTCAATCCTACTGGCACGTCTTCCACTGAGGAAGCAGAGCCTGGGGACTTTGGGTCGGGTTCTCCGATCTCTGGTGCTGAGGTCGCCGAGGTGGTTAAAAAGCTCCGCGGTGGCAAGGCTCCGGGGGTGGATGAGATTCGCCCGGAGTTCCTTAGGGCTCTGGATGTTGTAGGGTTGTGTTGGCTTACGCGACTCTGCAATATCGCGTGGACATCGGGGGCAGTTCCCTTGGATTGGCAGACTGGGGTGGTGGTTCCCCTATTTAAAAAGGGGGACCGTAGGGTGTGTTCCAACTATAGGGGGATCACACTCTTAAGCCTCCCTGGTAAGGTCTATTCAGGGGTTCTGGAGAGGAGGGTCCGTCGGATAGTCGAACCTCGGATTCAGGAGGAGCAGTGTGGTTTTCGTCCTGGTCGTGGAACAC
>JBBPBX010018041.1:0-19554 GCA_038048925.1 Garcialebias charrua
AAACTGGTCATGTCCCACATCAAGACAGCCGTCAACATCAACGAGGACCCTCATCAATATGCATACCGTGAGAACCGATCAACAGAGGACGCCATCTCCTCCGTGGTCCACACTGCTCTCACCCACCTGGATCAGAAGGACTCATACGTGCGTCTGCTCTTTGTGGACTTCACATCTGCCTTCAACACCATGATCCCCCAAACTCTGATAGACAAACTATCCACACTTGGACTAAGCCCCTCTATTTGTAACTGGGTCTTAGACTTCTTAACAAACAGACCACAGTCCGTGAAGATCCACAACTTCTCCTCCTCCACCATCACCCTCAGCACTGGCTCTCCTCAGGGATGTGTGCTGAGCCCTCTTCTGTTTACTCTGCTCACATATGATTGTACAGCCACACATCCAGGCTGTCATATTGTTAAGTTTGCAGATGATACAGCTGTGGTGGGATGCATCACAGATAATGATGAATCCAGCTACAGACAGGAGGTGGAACATCTGGAGAGTTGGTGCAAAGAGAATAACCTTCACATGAATGTGAAGAAGACGAAGGAGATGATTGTGGACTTCAGAAGGAACAAACACACCCACACCCCACTGTATATAGGTGGATCTGCGGTGGAGGTGGTCTCCAGCTACAAATACCTGGGTGTACACATGAATGATAACCTCAGCTGGAGCAATAACACCACCAGCCTGATCAAGAAAGGTCATCAGAGACTCTACTTCCTCAGACGGCTGAGACGAGCCGGTCTGAGAAGCTCAGTCCTCACCTCGTTCTACAGGTGTGCAGTGGAGAGCGTCCTGTGCTCCAGCATCAACGTGTGGCATGGAGGCTGCACAGTTGCAGAGAGGAAAGCTCTACAAAGAGTGGTGAAGGCTGCACAGAAGTCTGTGGGAGTCAGTCTCCCCACCATCACAGACATTTACACCTCCAGATGCAGAAAAAGAGCCACCTGCATCATGAAAGACCTCACTCACCCAGCACACTCACTCTTTGCACCACTCCCCTCGGGACGGAGGTTGAGGAGCATCAAATGTAGAACCACTAGACTGAGGAACAGCTTCTACCCTGAGGCTGTCAGACTCATGAATAAATAAATAATAAGAATAAACACTGCAAAATGTCACATCATGCTGATGCTGATCTGTTTCTTGTTGCTGCGTTCATCTGTGACCATCTGCTCATGTTCGTGCTGCTGTTTATAATGATGTTTTTCTACTACATTAGGGCTTAGTGTATTACTAGCTGATGTCTCTCTTAGTTAATCCTAGATGTTATTATTGTTTTTCTCTTGCATTTGTTGTTGGATGTAACTGGGACCCTGTGTACATAATCTCGTTTTCAACACATGTACTACATGCGGTGCAAATGACAATAAATTCTCTCTGACTCTCTCTCTCTGATAATCTAAAAAAAAAAATGTTGTCCCGACTGGGAATCGAACCGGTGAGGTTTGAAGCGGCAAGCCGATGCGTTACTAGTTGAGCTATCATGGCATACTTGTACCACAATGTCCACATTTCTTTTAAAGGATGGTGTCTGTAACGCAAAACCTTTTGCGTGGGAACGCAAAACCCTTTGCGTTCCCACGCAAATGGTTTTGCGTTACCTCGCAATAGTTTTGCATGCGCACGCAAATAAATTTTTTTTTCCACGTCCCCTGGGGGGCTCCGTCATTAGAACACCCAAATGCAACATAACCGGCATTTTTCAAGTTATACCAAAAAAAAAAGGCGATCTGGATGAGAATGAATATGCGTTAATGGCAGACGTAGACTGACGGTCCTGCTCCCTACGTCACAAATGTTGCATTCACTTGTAGTCGGATTTTTCAGAGATAAAAGCGGTTTTTAATTTTAATCTCACTTTGAAAGGAATTTTCATTAATTTATCATTTTGTTTGCAAAAACGAACATAGTTGAATGATAAATATATATATATATCTTCTATCATTTCATGCAAGTTTGTAAGATGATGTCAATGGACCTTTAATGTTTAGAATATCTGTTCATATTAGCTTTAGCTTGTATTCCTCAAAGTGAGACAATCTTCTTCTTGGTCTTCAGCTTGGCTCACACTATGCGACTGCCTGCTGTGTCTGACCAGGCAGGTGGCCTAAATGAATCATTTATACAGTATTCTGAACTTTCAAAACAATCACCGAAAGTTTGTTTCCTACATATTGTACTAATTTACTGGTAGTAAAGTGGCATTGTGCATGTGGTAATCATAACTCTTTATCTCTTTATCAAATATCCCTAAGTGGAACTAGCCTGAACATTTTTTTGGTTCACCCAGATTAGTGCAAGTACGTGGCTCTTTAGAGTACGTGCCTTGATTCTTGTACAGTTCTGTTCAGCAGAGCGATACGTCAGGCTTTTCCTTTGAGTTTAGAGCTCAAGGTGCCATGAACCTGTCAGAAAGCAAAGTGCTGAAGGAAGCTTGAGTGTTTCGCCCTCACATTTATTACTTTGTGTTTTGCAGGCACTTTCTCACAGTTTAGAGCCGTTTGTCTCAAAGTAAAAGTCTGCTCCCTCCTGCCTTTTCCTCGGGGATTGTTCAGTTCTTTTTTCTTGTTATTAGGGGGCAGCTTGTATAGAACAATACAAGTTTCCTGTAATGTTTCAAGACTGCTCCATTGACGAGACACAACTTGCTGCCTTGCACAGCTCGGACTCAAAGGACACAGAAGCTGTGTTTACGTGCGCAAAATTCTTTGACCGGATTGAAATGTTTTCAGATTAAATAATTCAAATGTATCGTTGACTTGGGCACAATCCATTCATGACGAGCGTTTACATGCAGAGGGCTTTATTCTGAACAGAAGTACTGACATGCGCAGAGTGGTAAACTCTCCTAAAAAAAAAAAAAAACACAGAAGAAGAAGTTTTACTTCCGGTTTACTTCCGGGATGAACATAAACAAAGCTGAGCGTCCAAAATGGACCCGCGACAGGTTTTAATGATGGTGGAGACGTTACTTCACTCCCTGACTGAGCTACAGGCGATACAGATCAGTTTGAGCTCTTTCAAAGTTTCTTGTAGAAATGTTGTCGCTCACCGACCAGTTTTGCTTCCCCGATATGCTAATATGATTAGCATTAGCCAGGCAGAAATGACATCGGTTGCACATGCGCAGTCAGGTCAGTTTTTCCCCATCGGGAATTTTTAAAAAACATATTAGGTGTTGACATGCACACCATTCGGTAAGGATCGGCGTAAACCACCCGTTTCGTTCTGATTACAGATTATTTCGGATCGCGCTGAATAAACAAAAAATAATCCAAATGGGGCGTGGTGTAGTGGCAGGGCTTTTGACTTGGGACCCGAAGGACGCGGGTTCGCGCCCCGGCCACTACACACCTTGGGGTGTCTATGAGTGCACACCTAATTCTCCAGCTCCCCGAGCGCTTTCTGGCTGCTCACTGCACCACCTGGTGGTGGTTGGGTTAAACGCAGAGACGAATTTCGTCTGTGTATGGGAAACATACACAGATGACAGACAAAGACATTATTATTATTATTTAATATTATTATTACATGACGCATTTTTATTCCGAATGGCCGTTTAACCCAATTACTTAAGTCCATGTAAACATAGCTAATGAACAAGCCTCTCTCTCCCTCCTCAGTTCTGCTCATCCCTCACCTTGTGTCCTCCTTCTGGTATTGCCTCCCTCAGCAGTCTCTTACTTTCTTCTTTTTATGTAGTTTTTTTTTTTTAACGTGCTCCAATTCCAATTTCCTTCGTCAGAGTTTCTGTGGTCTCAGACTCATAACTTGCCCTGAGGAGGGTGTATTGAGGGGCTGATCCTCTCAGTCTGGGACCCTAAAGTCATTTCCTGTACGGAGATTTAGTCTCAAACTGTATTACTGGTACCTGTTTTTTTGTTTTGTTTGAACCTAGACAGTACGCCACTGGTTTGAACTGGAATTCTGGATAAAGGGGAAAAAATAAAGTGGCTTACATTTTTGCTGAGAAAAGAATGTTGGTCATATTATGTACCAAAACTCACCTACCCCAATGCAGTTTTTAATTTGAACAGCTAATTGATTAGTTGGGGTGGGCCTTTTTTTCCAGATGTAAGAATTGGGAATCAAATTAGCCTTGAACAGCACACTGTCAATCACCTGAGCTGATTTTAAGTACCGATACCTTCATTTTGTAATAGTTTGATAAACTGCATCTGAGCAAAATAGTATCTAGAAGAAAACTTGCATCATCTTTAACAAAAAGGGTAGTAGCTTACAACAATTGGTTTTCTTTTTTCAAAGTTTAGTCGAAGTCAACCAGATGTTGTGTGATACCATTTCTTATTTGTGATATTTAAAGAAAGAGCTGAGTTGGAGAACTCAGCTGTCATTTTTGGATACTTGTTCGTCACAGTACTTTTAACTTCTTATCTTTTGTTTCTCAGTTAATTTCATGTCTTCAGCTATTTATTTAGACTGTCTTATTTCCTCAAATGGCTCTGTTCCAGTTAACATATGTTTGCCCTCAGTTTTTTCCTTCCTCTTTGTCAATCTTGCTTTTAGTACGTGTGAACTAGATCTTTACTAGGACTCATTTTCACTCTTTGGCCACATTGCAATGTTTCCAAAGAAGTTATATAACATCACTAAAGAAAAAATGCTATATGAAAGTGATTCTAATGATTTTAAATTTTATTTGAGTTTTAAACATGTTTTTTTTTTCTTGCACATTGTAGACTGGTGCTTTTTGAGCAAGGCATTGCATTTACGGTGCTCTTATGCGAGTCCCTGGTTTTGTGCTTGGCCCTTTTCCTGTCAGTGTTTCAAACACACGGATATATTTATTTTTTTCTACCCTCCTGTGGTCATTGTGCTAGGCCATGCCTCACATCTCTGCTGATAATAAAACAATAAATGCCTGCTTTTCCTCATGGAACAAACAGCTCTACTACCGGTACACACAAAGCTCAGTCTTCTTGACGAGAAGAAAGTTCAACCTGACTGCAGCTAATGAGTCAGAGTTACCAGTTTTGAATCTGATATTGAGGCTCATAGACAAAGTCACAAGCTAAATGTATGGTTAAAATCCTAAACTCACACCGTCCCCCTTAAATCTCACTTAAATACAAGATTACATGAATAGCTTGATTGTATCTCTTCAGGCTCTTTGATCAGTTGGGTGGTGGGTGGTCTTAACTGTACTAATACTTAACTCTGACAATAGGATTGTAGGAGGGGGTGTGTAGATCATTGTTACCCATGGGATGCCTTCAAGTAACCATGGTTGTAGACTTCCTCTGTACTTTCCATTGCTTCTGACTGTTCTAGTTTGTACCTGTTTGATGTTAAGTCGCAAATGACGTACAAGTGTTTTTAATCCTGTGGACAAAAACAAAAGTCTCCTTTTGCTATTGAGTGAAATTTAGCTTGATTGAAGTTTCCAGACTGTTCTATGTGGCGATTCACTGATCTCCTGGCGCTACAAAGCTCCATGTACATAAAACCCTTTTCTTTCTGATGCCAGGTTATACAAGTTCACAAAGTGAGACACCAGTTAGCTGTGTGAGAGTTTGTGTAAGAGGCTGGTATGAGGTTTAAATCCCTTCGACCTCCCTAGAGCAGGTATTGTTGGGGCTCCCTCACCCTCATCAGGCTTCCTGCAGGCCGGGGAGAGCTGGTTTGTTGAAAGGCGTTTCCTGGCAAGACATGAGCATTTATTCTCATGTGACTTTTAGCAAATCAATTTGGGAAACTAAAGGATAACAATGTAGTAAGAAATCAGTTTCTCTTTTCACTTTACCAGATATTTCTTTGTTTGATCACTTGCAGTTGAAATTTGTTATGCTGTGAAGGATAAATCACTGTTATACACGTTAGTATGATTAAACCTATATTATTCACATGATCAAACCTATAGTAGAAGTGTTTCTATTCACAAATGTGTCTCATGTAACCACAAAGGGTTTTACATGTTCAGGTGTGCCAGCATTAATCTCACGGACCAAGCTGATGGACCAGGCCTCGACCCACGAGCCACCTCTTTGAAGCAAACCAGAGCTGCACATAACACATTCCAGGGGGGGAGGGCACACATGCAGCAAAAACATCTTTGGTGTACCACACACATCAGAAATCATGCTCAACACACAGGCTCACACTTAGTTAATCACACACAAGGTGCACAGGACAATAACTTGTTTAAACTTAAGCAAAACTCGTTTAAATCTAGAACTGCTCCTCTGAATTGGCACAAACAAAGAAGCACACAAACTGATAAAGGTCAGGAAGCGGAGACCTTGAGCAGGATCATAAATCTCGTTGCTAAGGCAACTATCAGGCTTAACCAATGGGACAACAGCAGAATCCCAAAACAATTTATGGTACCACATAACATCACGTATCAAAGAGACACTTTAGGCATTCCTGGAGCGACTTCACGGCGAGAGGTTCGATCCAGCAGCTTGGTTCGTGTGCACATGAATTGACCTAAATGCCCATTTTCTGTTTAACCTGTTTTAAACCTGTGTCTTAATCAATAAACCTTACTTTTTCTAAGAAACGCCTGGTCATTCAGAACACGTCTTTAACTGAAATTCCTTCAGCTGTATATTTTGAAACGTTTGTCAATGAGGTGCTCAGTACTTGTCAGAAACTTTAAATACGTATTGCCGTCCGAAGAGTTTTCTCAGAGCTTTGGGAGACACTGGATGAATCTTGACCTTTCGTTTTATAGTCTAAGGTTAGTTGGTAAACAGTGTTTCTTTGTATCTAATGATGTATTTATTTATTTAACAAAATTGGCATTTTAAACCATTCTTGCTTTAAACTAGATGCTTGTCTGAGTATTTAACTGGGTTGACATGTCTCATGTAGGAGGCAACAAATTTTTCCCTGTCCGTCAAACAGTTAAATGAAGATTTTCTCGCTGATATTCAAGTTGTTGATGATGCTCTAAAAACCAAACTTTATGAAATAAGTCTTTGTCGTCTGAAAAAGTACTTACGGGTACCGGTAGTCTCTTTTTACCTTGAACTACCTCAGGTGGTACCAACGGTGAGGTGATCTCGTGAATGGAGCAGCACTAATTTTGTATTCCTGTTCACCCGTTAGCTGTTTGGGCTTTAAGTTGTCTGAAGTGAAGAACATCTTGAGCATTTTACATGCTGACATTTAGCAGGTCACAATCCTCATTATTTAGCAGTTCTAGCAGAGAGGGGTGAAGGCTGCACAGAAGTCTGTTGAAGTCAGTCTCCCCACCATCACAGACCTCCAGATGCAGGAAGAGGGCTACCTGCATCATGAAAGACCCCACTCACCCAGCACACACACTTTTTACCCCGCTCCCCTCAGGCAGAAAGTTGAGGAGCATTAAGTGCAGAACCACTTGTCTTAGGAACTGCTTCTACCCTGAAGCTGTTAGACTCATGAATCCGTAGTCGGGATTATCACTGTGAAAGTTACTGTGATGCCACATGGTTGTTGATATCTGCTGCTGACTATCCATGATGCTGATCTCATGCTGCTGATCTCATGCTGCTGATCTGTTTCATGCTGCTGTGTTCATTCGTCCTCATCTGCTCACACAGACTCATGTTCGTGCTGCTGTTGTTTGGTGTATTGTTTTGTACTATTAGTGCTTAGTATATTCTTAGTTTAGTGTATTTCTTAGTTCATGTCTTGGATCTTATTACTGTTTTTCTTTACAATTTGTATTTTTGTTGGATGTAACTGGGACTCTGTGCATAGTTTCGTTCCACCTCATGTACCACATGTGATGTGAATGACAATAAAGAACCTTGAATCCTTGGAGTAGCAATTAAAAACAGTTTATGTAATTGTACACATACTGTACTTTACACCTGGAACAAAGTTAAGGAAAAGAACATAACTTATTAACAGCATGCTTCATTGGTTGATGAATCCCTCACATTAGTCGTAGCTTTTTATTATTAAATGCCCACATGCAGCCTATAGGCCCCTTTTTTCAAGGTGCATCGATTTTGCAGTAAATACCGGTGCATGGATTTGAAGGGTACAAAGTAAGCAGTTGTTTTGTCCTTTTGGAATTTCATTAAAAGCACAGAACAATCACTGTGGTTGGGATTTTCCTTTAATAAATTCTTCAGCATCGGGAAAACGGGGCCCCAGGTCTCTACCTCACACCGAGCAGCGTCCCACCAGTTGGTCCATCATTAGAGTTGTGTGGTGCTTTAAAACTTTGTTCACTTTCTCTTTATCAATTGTCACACAGATTTAATGAAGAGATCGAACAAACTGATACAGTTATTCAGTAAGGAATTGGATCAAAGCATACTTTATGGGAAAGCAGAAAAGCTTGTTTTGAAGGGGTTTAGGAGTTTCTGAAATCTGATCAGACACGCTTCTTAACAGCCTTTTCATTCTTGTCAATCTGCTGAAGGCAAGGAGCTGCGAGGTGACATACATTACATCGAAGCAGGTCCCTCTTGTATTTTTAATATCAGGGTAGATTTGTGTTGAAGTCACTTTAATTGTTTTTGTTTTGTTTTTTCCTCCTCGACTGCATTGTTGATTTTCTAGGAACCCTTTAGCGCATGTTTCTACTTCCAAGTATTGTTGCAGTTTAACTTAATGAATGCAAACGCCATGCCAACCCAGAGGGAGACTCTGTTCTGTCCTCGAGAGTCGCACGAGAAAACCGTGTAATTGTCCGTTTTCTTTCTTTGCACCTTTTCTTTGGCAGCTGTTTGTTTCCCTCCATTGATGCTCGTCACCAAACAATGACAAACTATTCAGCAGGCGTTTGAGTCATTTTTTATTTTTGTGTCTTTTCTTGTGAAAACGATTAAATGATGAAAACATTGTTCCCACGGCGGGTTGACGTGGTGAAGATGTTGATCCCTGTAATGATGGGTTTGCACTTTGTTTCATTATGATTGGAGGTTTTGGCTCAAACTTCTGTGCTCTTGCACAAAAATGCTTCGCCACATCCCCCACCACATCTCCCTGTAATTATATTTATGTTTAGACCTGCAGGTGTGTTATATTTGGGTCGCATCTAACCGCTGCACTGTCTTTACTGCTGCTATTTCTAGATCTGAGTAAGCCTGGCTTTTCTGTTGAAAGAAAAATTTGATATGATTCATCCTCCACTGGTAATTCCTGACACAATTTCAAACTGGTGAGCCTTGGCCCACACCCTTACCCTTTAACGTAACTGACCATCGTGACAAAACGACGTGGCAAATACCGTAGTGTTTCAGTTTCTGTGATTTGAGCCAGAAACATAAAGTATTAAATCCTTGACTTCTATAAAATACAGTAGTAGGCTTGTGTAAAATCTGTATAGTGCTGAGTGGACCTGCACTGCCAACCATAACGCATATGGGGAGGTGGGAGGTGAGTCGGGTATTCTAGCCCAACGGGATAGTCATAAAATCAAAGAGGCTCCCACTGCCAGCATCCTTGTGCCAACTAAAATATACAGCTTGTTTTAGGAGAGTCTGGTGTAACATTAGGAATTAGGGATTACATTGTATATAGTAAATCAGCAGGAGACAGCAGGGATTTGGAGCAGGCAGTGATTTGGGCATCTCATGATCCATGAGAGGTCTTGATTACAGGTGTCCGACCTCACTAAGAACATGTTACGGAACAGAATAATTCGGGTAAACAGCCATTTTGGATTAGCAGGGTCCGCAAACAGATGATGGCAGTCAACAGACTTGTTTGTGCACTCACCTGACGAAGTATCAAGTCATTTAATTGTTGCTTCCTTTCTTCAAACATCATAGTTCTCACGTTTCTCGCTAGTTTGCAGTTTTCATTCGATCCAATTTTACCTCAGCTCCTGTCTTTATCTCATTTGCTTTTATGTGACTGGATTTGTTGTTTGCCACAGTTTTTCCTGCCATTGTGCTGTATGTGTTTATTTTCCCTCTGAGTGTACAGTTTCCCCAAATTCTTCATGTTCTGCCCCACTGGGGTTCTGTTTATCTAGCTATTGCAGTGAAGGCTTTAGCACATCGTTTGTGTTTTACCAGTAAGTACATCAAGGGAGAAAGAAGCTCTGCTCCTGTGTCACGTTCTTCTCTGAGCCCTGCGAGGCCCGTTTGTTTTTACATCTGTCCTACAACAATACCCAAGTCGCACCGCACACACTATCTCACACACACTGTGCACAGATCTAGCTGAGAAAACAAGCAACTGCTTTAACGTAGACTCAAACAGGAGCTGCGCTCTATAGGAAAACCTGTTCTCACTTCCCAGTCTCCTGGCTGACTCATTACTGTCCCGTTATATACAACAAAACATGAAAGTCTCTTAAAACAACACTTGACATAGTTTGGCTCCATCACAGAAGGCTGCATTGTGAATATAAAAATTCTGCTCTTTGGAAAACAAAAGAAAAACGCAGCTTTGATGTTTAGAATAATAAATACTGACATCTGTCCCCGAGGCAGCAGAGAAGAAAGCTCCTTTATTTTTTAAACTTGTTTTTTCACCGGTCGGGAAAAAAGAAAAGAAGTGGAAGAATTTTTATTTCTACCGTTCAGAACTTGAACATGCACACACTTATTTTTTCACCTGTCTTCTCTGGTGTTGCCTCCTTTTTCCTCCTAGAGAGACTTTAATGAAATGTGTTGAGGCAACAGGTACTTAAGCTAACCTTGATATTACTGTACTCAAGCTTCGTGTTTGTGGGTCGAATCAGAAACATAACGTGTAAACACATTCCAGCCAAAGCACAATTTAAAAGGGAACTTTTAGATTAATAAGCTGTTGATTTATAAGACAAAATAGAGCATTAATATCACAACATAAACACAAAAACAGACTTTTTTTGTGCTAAATTTAATCATTTTAATTAAAGAAACCTTGATTTGAAAAGGTCTTTATTTACAGCGATGGTGAAAAATATCCTGACTGTGGAAAGTTCGGTGTGATTTATTTTAATATCAGCCTGTACAGGGAGTCCCCGACTTACGAATGAGTTCCGGACCTAAGTAGGTCGAAAATGACGTAAGTCGGAACCCATAGCACGTGTCGTTCGTAAGTCCGGATTTTTGCCATAAGTCGTAAATCATGACGAATTTACGTGCCGTAATGACGTATTTATGCCGTAGCGCAATTACATACTTTCAACGGGGCTCGTTCTTAAGTCCGAGTTGCCGTAAGTCGGGGACCCCCCTCTATTCTGTAATTATCTGCATGGTTCTTGTTGTTTTTGAGCCCAAGCAGTGGGTTGTTGGAGGTCACCACACCACGTCTTCACGGTGTCTTTCTGTGATTGACATTGTAGATCTTGGATGAGATCGCCGAGCACGGGATCAGAATCTATCAGCTACCTGATGCTGACTCTGATGAAGATGAGGAGTTCAAGGAGCAGACCAGAATCCTGAAAGTGAGAGGGCGACAAGCGCCTGGCGTCTACATCAGACACATCTGCTCCTCCTTATTCATCCTCGTTTCCCTCCTCTTTGCGTTTTTCTTTTTTTCCCTTCCTCATCCATTCTTCTTAATTTTTTGTGCATCCACTGACTTTTAACTACCTTTGCCAGGCGAGCATTCCCTTCGCTCTTTGCGTTTTTCTTTTTTTCCCTTCCTCATCCATTCTTCTTAATTTTTTGTGCATCCACTGACTTTTAACTACCTTTGCCAGGCGAGCATTCCCTTCGCTGTGATTGGCTCCAACCAGCTGATTGAAGTTAAAGGGAAGAAGATCCGAGGTCGTCTTTACCCATGGGGAGTAGTGGAGGTGGAAAATCCAGAGCACAATGACTTTCTCAAACTGCGCACCATGCTTGTGTGAGTCTCCTTGGTAATTAAACCGCTTAACTAATAGGATTTTAGAAAAGGAAGGTCTGAACATTATGACAGAACCTTTGTGTCTTATTAGTTGTAAAAGTCTCTCAATTAAATGTGTAAAGCAGAACTGTAGTGCCCCCTAGCGTTCAAGAAACTTAACTGCATGTCTGGTTGTTGAAGGACCCACATGCAAGACCTCCAAGAAGTAACTCAGGATCTGCATTATGAGAACTTCCGATCTGAGAGACTGAAGAAGGCGGGCAGGTGAGATACTGCTTCAGTCGATCAATATCCATCTATGTCTGTCTGTCCGTCCGTCTATTGGTATCTATTTTATATGTATACCATACCATTTTCTTTATAGAGCACTTAAAACAGTGACGAGGCCAACCAAAGTGCTGTACAAACAACAGGCAACACATACAATGAAGTACAAAAAACAGACATAAAAACATTTTCATTGATGAAATCCTTAGACCGAGGTGGACGGTAGACGAGTGCGCATAAAGTCGCAGGCGAATGGCCGAGTTCAAAGACAGTCAGCTCAAAACTGGAGCAGGAAACGGGGATGGGCAGTTGTTTACAGTCAAAAGATGATTTGAATATTGTTAATAATCCACCACCACGACGACCTGATGGCCGCGGGTCGTTAAAATACATAGTTTGGTGGTAATAAATCTGTCAAGGCGCTGGACTCACCCGGCGACATCCAAGTCTCTGTGATGAAGAAAAAGTCCAAATCGTGCTCTTGAAAGTAATCCTTGATGAAGAAAGTTTTGTTGGTGACAGATCTTGCGTTGCCCACACACATCCTGATGTTATCTGAGGCGGACCCAGCAGCGGTGGAGCGAGCGCGCGCCAGCGGCCGCAGACTTTCTACAATGAGCTGCACCGGCCGCCAACTCCCGTTGTTTACCTGGTCCGGGCACACGGGAAGCTGGTGATGCAAATCATGACCATCAGCTGGACAGGAAGTTGCAGCACGCAGGGCTTTGAGCTTCACCAGCCGACCAGCTCGTTTCCCCCGTCGTCTGGAGCGAAATCTCCAGGCAGGCAGGTGAGAGGTGAACAGGCTGTTCCCCCAACAGCGGGGACAGAGGGGCTCTTCCAGAGTTACGCTCATACTGGCCCAAATAAGCAACATCAGTGACACAAAAACGAAGATCCAGGAGCTGTTGTCGATCATACACCAGTAGCGTGTTTATGTCCCAGATGAAAAACGAACAAAACACAAAAAATCCGAACACCGTCAGCAGAGGTGGATTGCAAGCCATGTACACGGGCGCCATCTTACCGGAAGTATCTAATCTATCTTATCTATCTGTCTATCGGTATCTATCTTATCCAATATATTTAATCTACCTGAAGATGTGTGTGTATTTATATATGTCATTTCTGTTTTCCTTGCAGAGCTGTGGATGAGGATGTGGTGGACAAAGACCAGATTCTGCTACAAAAAGAGTTGGAGGTAAGAAGAAAACAGGAGGTTGGCCATTTTAGAAGAAAATGTGTCTCCAATGCTTTGTTTCCAAGTGCACAGATTTACACAAAACCTTTACAGTCTCCCTCGACATCTTTGCTGCCATTCTTCTTACAGCCCCCGTGAGAATCCACGTGTTCCTTGTTCCTGTAGTTGTAAAATCAGGGCTGTAATGTTTCTTACGCATTGTTTACCTTGCAGGCCACGAAGCCTGCATGTCTTCAGACTCTAGGCTTCTTTCTGGTTGCTCTTGAATGGTCCGTTTGTGTTGCTGCAGCCGTGCATCATAAAGAGCAGGTTGGGGACTATTTGTAAACTTTGTGCCCTGACAGGAAATGCCATCATTTCCTGTCTGGATGTCCTGGCGTTGTTTTATGGCGAGAATAACCACGGAGAGCAGTGAGCACGAGGGACTGCAGTTAATTCTGTTTACATGTTGTTTGAGTCATAGCGAGAAGAAATGCTGCAACAGTTGAGTTTTAATCTCTGGGGGGTGTTAAAATGAACTGATATGTGATTTAAGTAAAGTTTCAAGGAAAGTGCTGTGTGTTTTGGTGGTAATGAAGAAAAACATTAGTAGTTTCAATGAACTGTTTACAAATGTGTGGGTGAGTTTTTGCATAGTAGATCAGTCTTTTGGGATAAAGTATTGCAAATAGTTAAATGAGGGTTGTTGATTTGCAAGAAGAATATAACTATGTCAGAGATGAAAATACTGTAAATTAATGTTGCTGAAAAATATAGGACATTGTACCCTGATGCATGCTCAATAATCCAGGTAGAAAAATCTTAAAAAGGACCAGACTTGGCTTTTTTTTAGATAGAACATTGTAGTTTTATAGTTAGGAACTGATGTTGCATCATCAGAAGTTACATTTATTGCCTGATGTGTTGTTGTATCTGTGTTTTTTAAAGACACACACGACAGTGAAATAAAATAATTCTACCAAGGAAAGATTATGATGGAAGATAGAAAAACTTTCCAATGTTTTTATTTCATCCTTGTAGTGTCACAATGTTTGGCCGAAAGCCCCGAGTCAGGCCGGATGAAAGACAAAAAGTCTCTTAAAAAACAAAAAGTCTCTTAAAAGACAGCAATAAAGAATTAAAGTGCTGCTCAAACAACATAGTAACAGATATCCAAAGTTATAAATCAAACTCCAGATGACGAACAGGAGGTCATTTAACAAAACGACACGTCTGAGAACAAAGGAAAACAGGCAGAGTAGACGCAGAGGAGCTGATAAATGAAACACAGGTGAGTGGCAACAAAGGCCAGGTGTGACGGGAAGAAAACCAAACCCAACAAACACGAGCCACAGGATCTTTACAGTAAAACAGAATAACACAAATACAACTTAAAACAGGTGCTTCTGGAGACAAAGGAGAACAATCTAGATCAAATTCAGCCCAGTCTGAAGAACAAGAACTATTAAAACTACATAAAAGCAAAGAAAGCTAAACTAAAGGTTGTGGAAAATAAGTCATTTGTAATGTATGTTATGCCCCCCATATTGTTTTACAAAAACATTCATAACATCAGAACTAGCAGCTTTTTTTGTTTAGTGGTTTTATGTGTTAAGAGTAAATGAAATAATATGTGAAATGCAAAAACGGAAATAAATTACCGGTACGTGGAGTTCCATGAACAGTCACAAGATGGCGCCAGACAACAACAACGAGACTCCTGAAAGTTTTGGCATCTGCTTAAATATTATCAGAAGAATTTTTAATGTTCCTTCAGTTTCATATGAGCATTTACTTTGGAAACATCTTTCCATAACTTGGTGTTTAACAACAAAAAAATACTTATTTAATGTTTAACCCCCTTTTGTCTCTGTGCAGCTGAGACGCATGCAGGAGATGATCGCTCAGATGCAGGCGCAGATGAAGATGAAGTCTGACGAGTGAGACGCACCTGGTCGTCGGACTCCTCCTCCAGTCGCACCAGGAGCCCAAGATCACGTCGTCTTTATATCTGCACATCACTTCTTTCTATCCATCCATCAGCTGTCTGAAGCTGCACTGTTTCTCTTCATCAGGAAAAACAGGAAACTGGTTTAAATAGTTTCTGGTTTTCAAATTCATCCGTCATTAAGATGTTACGGTCCACCAAACTGCATTTGACAACGGTACTCTGAGGTTTTCTCATCGCAGTCGTGTTTACTAAAATATTTGTCCGGGTCCACGTTTCAGGAAGCACCGTTTTTCACTCGTCGGCTGTGGAGTTTGATGGTTTTAAGTTTGGTTTTGCTTCAGGATTAATGTTTTTACTTGTTGTGTTCTTTTGCCAGTTTACGATCATACAGCAGCCCTGTGCCTTCAGCCCTCGAGTGTCAGTAAAGGTCTGCGAGGGGAGAACTTTGTTCTGAGATCTGCTGAACTTTAGTTTTAGCTCAACATTTTAATCCATGTGCTAAAAGTAAACTATGATTTTAGGATGTTGCCACATTTGTATTTAATGTTGGAACCAAACGCACACTGAAACTAATCAGAATATTCAGACCTGTACAATCATCGTTTGTTTTTGTCGTTTAATGTGTAAAATTGTTTGTTTGTACACTACATGTGTGATTTTCCAACATACTGTTGTGCTTTTCCATTTAAATGTCACATTATTTAATACATTTAAACTCCCTCCAGCTTTATGTAAGAAGCAGATCAAAAAGCACATTTCCTTTCTTTTGTCACTAACGTGCCTTTGGCGTTTTATTTATCCGTATTTTTCCTCAAACATTTCTTAACCACAGTCGTCTGATGAGTTGTATTTTAGGTGTCAACGTTCTTTTTTAATTTTTCTGAATTGAAATGTATCAAAGAAAATGTGGTTTTATTTTATAGAACTGTTTTCAGTAGTTTGGTTTCCTGTGCTTTCTAATTGTGTCAACGCTGAATATCGTTTTCCTGCTTTTTATTTTTCAATAGGTTTTATTTTCAATCCACCTACCTTTTGCACACTTTATGCCATTTTACCCACCATTTCATCAAAATGTTGAGATGAGAGCTAGTACCGGTACTTGGTTTTTGTGACTTTGATGCTTTTTTAAATATTTGCCTACATTTGCAAAATATTTTTCCATAGAAATGCATTAAAATCTCACTTATTTCTCAAACATTCATTGTCATACTTTTAACTGTTGTAGCCTACTGCTCTGAGCTTTTATTAGACTTGATATTACAGCTTTTAGTTGGCCTTTTGCTAACTAACATTTTGCTGCTTTTAGCTAATCTTGCTAATTTTACCTTTTTAGTTGGTGTTTTGCTCAGTTTAGTTTCTAGCTACCAGTTTGCTGCTGTTAGATTTTAGCTTATGTTTTGCTAATTTTAGCTTGTTGCCTTTTGCCTCAGTTGGTTTTTGTAAACCTTTTGCTACACCTAACTTTTTACTACCTTTACCTTTTTAGTTAGTGTTTTGCTCTGTTTACTTTCTAGCTACCCGTTTGCTGCTTTTGGAATTTAGCTTATGTTTGGCAATTTTTAGCTAGCCTTTTGCTACATGTAACTTTTAGCTAGTCTTTTGCTGCGGTTTGCTTTTAGTAGACCCTTTACTACACCTAGCTTAGCTTTTTACTACTTTTACCTTGTTTTGCTCTGTTTACTGCTGTTAGATCTTTGCCTATATTTAGCTAATTTTAGCTTTTAGCTAGCCTTTTACTACATTTGGCTTTTAGTAAACCTTTTCCTACACCTAGCTTTTAACTTTTTGCTACTTTTACCTTTTTAGTTAGTGTTTTGCTGTTTACTTTCTTAGCTGCTTTAGGATTTTAGCTTATGTTTAGCAATTTTTAGCTATAACTTTTGCTAAAGTTAGCTTTTAGCTGCTTCTTTTACCTTTTACTTTCTTGCTCCCAGTTTGTTGCTTCAAATTTTTAGCTTGTTTTGCTAAATATAGCTTGTAGCTTTTGCATCAGTAGGCTTTTAGTAAACTTTTTGCAACACCTGGCTTTTAAGTTAGTGTTTTGCTCAGTTCAGCTACCAGTTTGCTGCTTTTGGATTTGAGCTTGTTTCGTAATTTTTAGCTTTTAGCTAGACTTTTTCTACAGTTAGCTTTTAGCTAGCCTTTTGCTACTTTTACCTTTTACTTTCTAGTTACCATTTTGCTGCTTTTGGATTTTAGCTTATGCAATTTTTAGCTTTTAACTAGCCTTTTGCTGCAGTTTGCTTTTAGTAAACCTTTTCCTACACCTAGCTTTTAACAAACTTTTGGCTACTTTTACCTTTTTAGTTAGTGTTTTGCTGTTTACTTTCTGGCTAACAGCTGCTTTAGGATTTTTTAGCTTATGTTTAGCGATTTTTAGCTAACCTTTTGCTACAGTTAGCTTTTAGCTAGCCTTCCACTTCTTTTACCTTTACTTTCTTGCTTCCAGTTTGTAGCTTTAAAAATGTAGCTGATGTTTTGCTAAATATAGCTTGTAGCTAACCTTTTGCATCAGTTGGCTTAGTAAACTTTTTGCAACACCTGGCTTTTAACTAGCCTTTTGCTACTTTTACCTTTTTAGTTGGTGTTTTGCTCTTTACTTTATAGCTACCAGTTAGCTGCTTTAGGATTTTAGCTTATGTTTAGCAATTTTTAGCTTTTTAACTAGCCTTTTGCTGCAGTTTGCTTTTAGTAAACCCTTTACTACACCTAGCTTTTAGCAAACTTTTTACTACTTTTACCTTATAAGTTAGTGTTTTGCTCGGTTTAGCTATAGTTTGCTGCTTTTGGATTTGAGCTTATGTTTCATAATTTTTAGCTAGACTTTTGCTACAGTTAGCTTTTAGCTAGTCTTTTGCTACTTTTACCTTTTACTTTCTAGTTACCAGTTTGCTGCTTTTGGATTTTAGCTTATGTTTAGCAATTTTTAACTTTTAGCTAGCCTTTTGCTGCAGTTTGCTTTTAGTAAACCTTTTCCTACACCTAGATTTTAACAAACTTTTGGCTACTTTTACCTTTTTAGTTAGTGTTTTGCTGTTTACTTTCTGGCTACCAGTTAGCTGCTTTAGGATTTTTAGCTTATGTTTTGCAATTTTTAGCTTTTAGCTAACCTTTTGCTACAGTTAGCTTTTAGCTAGCCTTCCACTTCTTTTACCTTTTACTTTCTTGCTCCCAGTTTGCTTTAAAAATTTAGCTTATTATGTTTTGCTAAATATAGCTTAGCTAACCTTTTGCATCAGTTGGCTTTTAGTAAACAAACATTTTGCTACCTTGCTAACTAGCCTTTTGCTACTTTTACCTTTTTAGTTAGTGTTTTGCTCTTTACTTTCTAGCTACCAGTTAGCTGCTTTAGGATTTTAGCTTATGTTTAGCAATTTTTAGCTTTTAACTAGCCTCTGCAGTTTGCTTTTAGTAAACCCTTTATTACACCTAGCTTTTAACAAACTTTTTTTTACTACTTTTACCTTATTAGTTAGTGTTTTGCTCTTACTTTCTAGCTACCAGTTTTCTGCTTTTGGATTTGAGTTTATGGTTAGCAATTTTTAGCTTTTAGCTAGAGTTTTGCTACAGTTAGCTTTTAGCTAGCCTTTTGCTACTTTTACCTTTTACTTTCTAGTTACCAGTTTGCTGCTTTTGGATTTTAGCTTATGTTTAGCAATTTTTAGCTAGCCTTTTGCTGCAGTTTGCTTTTAGTAAACCTTTTCCTAGCTTTTAACAAACTTTTGGCTACTTTTACCTTTTTAGTTAGTGTTTTGCTGTTTACTTTCTGGCTAGTGCTTTAGGATTTTTAGCTTATGTTTAGCAATTTTTAGCTTTTAGCTAACCTTTTGCAACAGTTGGCTTTTAGCTAGCCTTCCACTTCTTTACTTTCTTGCTCCCAGTTTGTAGCTTTAAAAATTTAGCTTATGTTTTGCTAAATATAGCTTTAGCTAACCTTTTGCATCAGTTGGCTTTTAGTAAACAAACATTTTGCTACCTTGCTTTTAACTAGCCTTTTGCTACTTTTACCTTTTTAGTTAGTGTTTTGCTCTTTACTTTCTACCAGTTAGCTGCTTTAGGATTTTAGCTCATGTTTAGCAATTTTTAGCTTTTAACTAGCCTTTTGCTGCAGTTTGCTTTTAGTAAACCCTTTATTACACCAGCTTTTAACAAACTTTTTTTTACTACTTTTACCTTATTAGTTAGTGTTTTGCTCTTACTTTCTAGCTACCAGTTTTCTGCTTTTGGATTTGAGCTTATGGTTAACAATTTTTAGCTTTTAGCTTGACTTTTGCTACAGTTAGCTTTTAGCTAGCCTTTTGCTACTTTTACCTTTTACTTTCTACCAGTTTGCTGCTTTTGGATTTTAGCTTATGTTTAGCAATTTTTAGCATTTAGCTAGCCTTTTGCT
>JBBPBX010018041.1:22228-46100 GCA_038048925.1 Garcialebias charrua
GCCCTGCATGTACAAAGATTCATCAACCCATTTGTGAGGACATTTTTTTTAATACAAGCATTTTTTTTTTAAAACTCGTGAGTGTTGCTGTCGGCTGCAACTCCCACTTGCTCTGCTGCAGCTCGTCCTGTGCACTCAGAGTAAAAATATCTTTTTTTCTAAACGGTTCATGTCGAGGAGGAGGTGGAGGAGGAACTGTAAAACTCATATATCCGATTTAAGGAAGCTTCATGAATCCTGAGCGATGGTCGATCCTGAATCAGTGTTTTCTAACTTCATTCCACGTCTTCCTCAAACCTAAAATTAAAAACATATTTTTAAAGATCAGTTTTTATAAAAGGAGTGGAAACACCACCTTCTCACACGTGCTGATTATTCCACGTGTGGGCAGCATCAGCTGAACATTCCTCCATCAGAGATTAGAAACGCAAACAAATAGAGAAAATATATTTTATACCAAAATACTTCATGATTGAGCATTAATGTCTGCTAAAATGTTGACGCTGAAACTTGAGTTGAAGTTAAAAGAACCAGAACACTAGCAAAAGTTTGGCTGAAAGCTAAAAGTATCAAAAGGGCTAAAAGTAGCAAAGGTTAACTAAAAGTGGCAAAATGCTGCTGAAAAGCTAAAAGTAGGCTACCACAACCACTAGAAGCTAAAAGTAGCCAAAGGCTGCTTAAAAGTTAAAAATAGCCAAAGGCTGATTTGAAGCTAAAGTGTTGGAAAGTTGGCTAAAAAGGCAAAACTAAATGTAACAAATGACTAGCTGGATGCTAAAAGGCTAGTTAAAAGTGACTAAATGCTGACAAAAGGCCAAAAAATATCACAACTCTAGCTTGAAGCTAAAAGTAGCCAAAGGATGCTTAAAAGTTAAAAATAACCAAAGGCTGGTTTGAAGCTAAAGTGGTGGAAAGTTGACTAAAAAGGCAAAAGATTACCTCAAAGCTAAATGTAACGATGACAAGCTTGATGCTAAAAATAGCAAACGAGATTTATTTTCTGACATCCAAATTGAAATGATTTTAAAAACAGTTTTCAATCCACAAAGACGTCACTTGTTGTTGTTGTTGTTGTTGTTGTTGTTGTTGTTGTTGTTGTTGTTGTTGTTGTTGTTGTTGTTGTTGTTGTTGTTGTTGTTGTTGTTGTTGTTGTTGTTTGGGGCATTTTCACACATTCTCTGCGTTCCTGAAGTTTAAAGATGTGTTTGAAGGAGCTGCAAAGATTAACTTAGAACTCGGCGTGGAGCTTCATCACGCAGGAAATCTGATCAATCTGTAAAGTCGTCTAAACTGTATTCATTGTCCTTAAAAATGTCCCAGTCTGTGGATTCAAAACATCCTCGCAGCTCCTCCACAGCCTCATTAGTCCATAGCCGGCGATCCTTTGGAGCCTTGATATTAAAAACAACTGATAGTTTTTTTTTCTACAGACAGATGTTTATTAGCGTCAACACCGACTTTAATCATAGACAGGTTGGGAGCTTTAAAAGAGACAACACGTCCTGCCTGCGGGGATCAGGTGGTCGCAGACCTTTCTCTGGACCATAAGATCTGTTCTCCACATCTTTCTTCTCCCTCTCTCCTTTCTCTCGGAGCCACAGATGGGATCCCACGACGACCAGCTGCAGAGCAGGGACAGGCGTATCACGGGGGGGTTGGGTCTATTGAACGGGAATTCAAACCCCCTGTGGTTCTTGTTGTGAGAGACTAACGTGAAACGTCTTCAGTTTGTTGTGTGATCAACGTTCATGACATGAAAACATCTTTAAAACGTTTGGCGTTAAAGTTCGTTTCTGTTCAAACAATTCACTCAAACACACTAAATGCTAAAACCTGCTAAATAAGCTTAAATTGAGCTGCTAACCATTGTCAACCTAAACTAACATTTAGCTTAATGCTAAAGGAAGCACGGGGCTAGCTAAAATGATGGCTAGATGCTAAAAGAAGCAAAAGACTGGCTAAAATGAAAGAGATAGCTAAAACCTCAAAGTAGCAAAGGGCTAGGTAAATGTAGCAAAATGCTAGGTTAACTAAAAGATAATAGTAGCAAAAGGATAGCTAAATGTAGCTCAAGGCTAGTTAAATGCTGACAATAACAGGCTAGCTAAAGATAATAATTGTGGAAGGGTTGCAAAAAGCTCAACGTTGCAAAAGAATAGCGGAAACTGAAAAGTCTCAGAACTGTAGCTAAAGGCTAAAAGTAGCTAAATGACAGCTAAAGGTCAGCAATACTGTTGCGAAAGGTTAAAAGTAGCAGAATGCCAACTAAAAACTAAGCAGATTAATAAAGCCTGAAAGGACCAGATTGGTAGCTAAAGGCTAAAAGTGGCAAAAGGCTAAGGTTTAATAATAAAACAAAACTAGAGCAAGTTTTCTACAACAAATTTGTAACAAATGTTTTTGAAGACTTTAAATTGATCTAAATGTAAAATATTTGTAATTAAAGTTAAGTATAAAATAAATAAATAAAATTCATAGCTGAAATGTTTTTTCTACACATTTTATTATATGTTGAGTAAAATAGCACCACAAATGCAGAAATTGATTTTCTTTAAACAGATTTTACAAATGTAACGTTTTGACAAAATATAAAATAAAAACTTGGTTTGTAGCTTTAATATTTTAATGAAATTGTGTTGGTTCAAAATTGGAAGATAAGCAGCTCAGCAGATTCCTGAGTGTTTAATGGATTATTGTAATTTTTGTGCAGATTTAGTAGTTGGATTTAAATGTCTTATTAGTGGGTCGGGACAGAACCAGCCCCTTTCTATCACTCGCTGCAGATTACGTTCAGACGTTTGATGAATCATGACCCGCAGTGGGTTTGTGTCTCCGACCTGAAAGACATCACATCCTTTTCTTGTGTTTTTAGTTTTAGCAACGCCTCAGCCGCTATCAGCCGCTATCAGCCGCTATCAGCCGCTATCAGCCGCTATCAGCCGCTATCAGCCGCTATCAGCAGCTATCAGCAGCTATCAGCAGCTATCAGCCGCTATCAGCCGCTCGCTGTTTGAAAAGTCTTGAAACGATCGAAGGCTGACCGAATCTGAGAAAACTATTTTTTAAAGTCAACCTGAATTTATCTGGGATTATAAATTATGTAGAAACTGGGATCAGAAATTGAAACAATAATCTGCAGAAACCATTAAGAATTAGGATTATTTTGTCACTCTTCTTAGAGAAACAAAGTTTAAAGTGTGCTCTATTTATCTGAAAGTTATGAGCTGTTAAATCTTGCTGAAATATTGGTTTGGTGTTATTTCATGTTTTTGTTTAGTTTGTATAATTAGTTTTAATGAACAATCTTGTTACAGCCAGCTGTTTTTTAACACCTCCTCCTCTACATACATATTTGTATCTTTTGTAACTTTTGACAGATGTCTCTGGATGTTTTTTGACTGAACATCAAACTTGTCGACTTTAGAAACTGCAGTCAGCTGTTTTAAAGAATAAAAAGTAAATGTTCTGCTTGACCTGAATCTGTTCAGACTCGACTTTCAGACTTGGGGCAACATTTGCTTTTACATTTTATGGAGAATGTCATGATTACAGTAGTTTGAATGAGCTGATTAACATAAAGGAAATCTCAATCACATAAAAATATCAGTAGTTTAAACTTCTTGTTTTTTTATTCATTATTTTTAAAGACAGATTAAAAAGCGAGGGGAAGTTTTTACATTTTCAGAAAACCTTCTGAAAACTGCTTTTAAATAAAAATGGATACAAAAAGATCAGAAATGTAAAAATGTAGCTTACTCTGAACTTTGATTTTGTTCTATTAGAATAACTTAAAACTTTTTAAATGATCAAAACAAACTCATCAAAATATTATAAAAGACACCAGTGTTTGCTCCTTCAATTATTAAAAAAATAACGTTCAACGGAATTATTTTTTTTTTTACAATCTTTCCTCCTGTTATCACCAAAAAGAGGAAAAGACTGAAATAAGTTGTGGCTTAACCTCCAGATGTTTTACTGCAGCTTTAATTTATAGTTCAAGCTGAACAATAAAAGCAAATGGAGAATTTTGGGTTAAACGTTGCTCTTGTTTCAAACTTAAACATTTCTCAACAAATCCTTCACATCTCTGAGGTCAAACCTCAAGCTTAGTCCTCAGATGAGCAGTTGTCTGAACTGAGCCAGAGAAGCAGTTTTATCAGACATTATTATTATTATATCAGACATTTGCATCTCCACAGACAAAACTTTAAGACCAAAGGAAGCCTCTCTCTGTTGTCCTCCCTGCTCTCTGCTCCGTCCACAGTTTAAAGTTAGCATTCAAGGCTAATGGTGTGAACGAGTCCACAGGGAGGTTGGGAGGTGTCAACGGTCACGCTCTCTGCTGCACCGCAGGCCGGCCAGCCGTCTGTCTGTGTGTCTGTCTGTGTGTCTGTCTGTCTTTAGTGCAGAAGCATCATTCAGAGCTCTGTGATTTAATTATTCATTTATTAATTTTATAATAATGAAATACATAACAATTGACATATAGGCTATATGTACAGTAATTAGAAAAAACTAATATAAAATATAAAATGAAAGGTAGCAGATGAAGAAAAAATCTTATTAAATCTGCTCCTTATTTATCTAATAAACAATCCAAACAAACGTCTCCTGTAAATAACAAAACAAAGTAAATAACTCATTCAATTTTCCACTTCTCATACATTTCTCATTAAAATACATTCATATATATTGCTTTAACAATTCGATTTTGAGCAGTCTCTTAAATACAAAGATTGACTTGGCTTCCTTGACATTTGTCTCCAAGTCATTCCATAATCCAGGTGATGACCTGAACTGGGTGTAATGATGCAAATGTGTCATTCTCTTTGACTTTTTGACAAATCAATCATTATTGTCCCGTTTAATGCTTCATCTAAACTCTAAATTATATTTAAAATAATAACATGACTAGAATGTTGTGAAATTTGTTGATGACTTAAAATTTCCCCTCAAGATAGGGTTTATTTTACAGTATCAGGTGTTTTATGTTGATCTGGGTGGTTTATGACCATATGTTGGCAAGTTAATAATGTTCCCATCAGCCTCAAATGTACATGGTAAATGGTAAATGGAGCTTATTTATACAGTATAGCGCTTTCCAGCCCCCTGTGAGGAGCCCCAAAGCACTTTACAATACCAACCATCCACCCATTCATTCAGACATTCATACACCGGTAGTGGTAGCCTGCCTTGCAAGGCGCCATCCAGACCTACCGGGAGCAACTTTGTTTTACATAACAAAACTTTTATTCTTCTTCTTCTTCTATTTCTTGTGGGCTTGCCCTGCCCTAGTGGGTACCCCCCACATGCGTCATAGAATCTGTGGGTACAATTCATAACCTACGTTCTTGTTGTTCTTCTTCATGTTCTTCTTATTCTTGTTTTTCTTGTTCTTGTTCTTTGTGTTCTTCTTCTTTTTGTTCTTTTTCGTGTTCTTCTTTTTCTTGTTATTCTTCTTCTTCTTCTTCTTCTGTTGCACATACTAGACATTTTAGGCGCTCCATCCATCGTGATGCTGCTCTTGCTGCTGTCAGCATGTAAAATAGATCCTGAAGTGAGTGCTGACATTTTTGTTTGGGTTAATTTTTGATTCTGTAGCGAGATTACTGAGTTTAATTTACCTTTTAGTCTTGTTCTTTTTGGGGTTAATTCATGAAGTAGCGCTTGGAGGGAATTGGTTGCTGTTGGTCACGTTGTCACATGGTCAAACCAATGGGCTCGTTATGCAGTAATATCTGAGAGTCATGACGAATGTTTGAAAAACAAGCCGACATCTCAGTTGTTTAAAAAACATTAGGTGCAAGAAATGCAATATAACACGATTTTCTTACATCCAAACTTCATCGTCATCAGAAAAAAGATGGAAAGTCCCTGACAAGTTTTTTTTCCAGTGTATTCATTTGCAGCAAGCTCTTGTGCATTTTAAATATTATATGCGTGATAGAGACGTGACACTTTCTGTGCTCCTGTTTTAGTGTTGCTGGTATTTGCTGTAAAATTAAAAATGTCCACCAGTCCCATGGTTCATCACCAGTTCATATCTGCTTTTTAGGAGCTTTTATTGTATTTGTTCCGCTAAGAAACAAAAGAGACATTCAGGATGCTGCACGGACATTTTCATGCTGTTCGTTCATAATTCTTACAATAGATCGAGTTATTAATTTATTATGTCGCTCCAGATATTTTTGTACAAACTCTGGACCAGCCTGAAGTGATGCTGAGCTGGAACTGAAATGTTGACATCGGCGTGTTCTGAAAGAAACGGCATGTCCAGTTTGATGTGAATTTTAAATGCCTCCTTTAGCCATAGAGTGTGTGTGTGTGTGTGTGTGTGTGGTTCACTGCTGCGTCTCTTTGAGAGTCACTTCCTTTAAAACTGCAGCGCTGTGTGAATGGGAGGAAGCGGCTGAGCGCTGCCTGCTGATTGACTGACCGATCTCTGGACTTCTGCCTCATCAGAACCGTCCAGCAAACTGACGAACACGACCAGACTCACAAATAATTCACACTCTTTCAGCTCGTTAGTACAAAAATTAAATATTACAAACGGCTCAGATGGAAAAGGACGGAACTGCAAATATTACTTAGCTCTTTGAAACAGATTCAGATAACAGGTTTTAATGTAATTAGTACAGAAAAGTGAATTTTGTGATGCTTTTCAAATAAATAATCTTGTTTCACATGGAAAATATATTTTACATATTTCGTACATAAATAAAAATCCAATTTTAAGATTTATACCTCGGGATCTTAAGAATGGTAATACTAAATTGTCCCTAGGTGTGAGTGAGAGACTGAATGATTGTTTGTCTCTTTGTGTCCCTGTGATGGACTGGAGACATGTCCAGGATGTCCTTCACCTCTAACACAGTAACTGCTGGATATGGGCACCAGTGACCCCCGTGACCCGAAAAGGAAGAAGCGAGTAAAAGATGTTGGATGGATCAACTAAGCTGCTAAGATTTTACCTTTTAGTTTTAAATGCAGAAGAGACAAACAAAGAAAAAAAAAGACGGGACAATGGTTTGAAATTCAACAATAAATCAAGCTGTAAACCGTTTTAGTACAAACTTCCTCAAGATGAAACTTTATGATAATTTTCCAACATAGATTTGGACATACTGTGTGAGAAAAGCATGTACAGGTACTCTCCGACTTACGAGCGAGTTCCGTTCCTACGCCCGTTCGTATGTCGAAAACGCCGTAAGTTGGAAAACACATACACACTGGCCGCCACTTATACACGTACATGTACGGTACTATACAGTTACCAAGCACTTTGCCTATCCTAGCTCCATACATTTGGAGCCATAAGGAAAAAATAGTTAATTTCTTACTGTGAGCTGTTGAAGCCTGTCTTCGTCTGTTAGCATGTTAGCTTGTTGCACGTCTGGGCTCTGCAGCTTCCTGCCACTTCACGCGGTCCAAACTGTTTACAGGAAGGACTGTTAGCATGTTAGCTCCATACATTTGGAGCCATAATGAAGGAAAAAATAGTTAATTTCTTACTGTGATCTGCTGAAGCCTGTCTTCGTCTGTTAGCATGTTAACTTGTTGCACGTCCGGGCTCTGCAGCTTCCTGCCACTTCACGCGGTCCAAACTGTTTACAGGAAGGACTGTTAGCATGTTAGCGTCATACATTTGGAGCCATAATGAAGGTAAAAAGAGTTAATAACTTACTGGGAGCTGGTGAAGCCTGTCTTCGTCTGTTAGCATGTTAGCTTGTTGCACGTCCGGGCTCTGCAGCTTCCTGCTGCTTCACGCGGTCCAAACTGTTTACAGTAAAGCCTGTTAGCATGTTAGCGTCATACATTTGGAGCCATAATGAAGGGAAAAAAGAGTTAATAACTTACTGGGAGCTGGTGAAGCCGTTCGTCCGTGTTTTAGCATGTTAGCTCGGGGTCCCACGAACATCCAGGCAGCCAAGCCGTTCGTCCGCCTGAGACGTCCACAGAATTCACCGAGCGTTTCGAGCTTATGTATCCGAGCGAAACCAACCTCTGATCGGACACACAGTCCGTCCAAAGCCGGCTGTCGAAGCCGGAGCTAACCGAAGCTAACCGAAAACTGCAGAAAACTGCCAAACACTGCCGAAAACTGTGTAATCGGCTTCAAAATAATAATAATAATAATTTATTTATAAAGCCATTTAAAACAACCACAGCTGCAACAAAGTGCTGTACACATAAAATCAAGAACATTTAAACACATAAAATAAGATTTGAAAAAAACAAAGTTTTTCAATTTAAAAAAAAAATATATATATTAATGAGATGCGTGACGTAACCCCGAATTGCTGTAAGTCGAGACCGCCGTAAGTCGAGGACTACCTGTATTTTACAACATTATGTCAGCTGGCTACTTTAGATGGCTTTGTTTAGTTCTAGTTTTTTCCCCAAAAACATTTTTAAATCATAAATAAATCTGGACAGATGAGGAAAACACACATTTTAACACTTTTTAAAATGTTTTATTGTAAAACTGAATCAGCAGCAGTGCGACTAAACCCAAAATTAACTTTTTTTAGCTGATAAACTCCCTAGAATGTGTTTAAAATGTTATCTAGCACTATGGCTGTGTTTATTCTCACATAATTGTGCATATCTGTGTAAATTGGCAATATTTGGCAATATTTGGTCTAAAAATGTGTTTACGGTAGTTCTATGGGTTGAACTGGTGGATTACACCTTAATTTTCTTATTTGTGCAAACGCTCATGTGTGACATGTCTGCTCATGTGTGATGTCACACAGGTGGTTCAAGCAGAGCCAATCCCCTGCAGAGATGAGAAGTGCATACCTTATATGGAAGTGCTGCATTTCACTCCTGACAAGCGGTTTTATTTTTCTTTTCATTTTCATTTTTTTAGGCCTTTGGTTTTGGATGGAATGGGTGGAATAGATAAATACATCTACATGTTTATTCTTTGTTGTTGCTTGGTGTATGTTGTTGGCTAGAGGTTTAATTTGTTTTAGGTTGTTGCAGGTGGAGGCGTGAACAAAAGCACAACTCTACCTCCACCCCTCCTTGTCTCTCGACACGCCCATTTTCAGGGAGATTTTGGAAGGAGGAGTTACCGTCTCAACCTGGGTTTAGTCTCACTTTAAGTAGAAAGCTTTCAGTCTTCTTCAAGGGTCACCACAGCGAACTAGTCGCACGAAGACATGGCTTTTTTTTACCGCCGGATGCCCTTCTTGACACAACCACAGACCACCGAGCTACCACAGCGCTCTGTGTGGAGCAGAG
This sequence comes from Garcialebias charrua, assembly GCA_038048925.1. NCBI lineage: Eukaryota > Metazoa > Chordata > Actinopteri > Cyprinodontiformes > Rivulidae > Garcialebias > Garcialebias charrua. The sequence continues at coordinate 31,478 of JBBPBX010018041.1, forward strand.
AGCTGATATCTAGGGTTCCCGGGGGAGCAGATGGTGTGGGTTAAGGGCCTTGCTCAAGGGCCCAGAGTGGGGCAGAGACAGGTGTGACCGCTTCACTTATCCCACCCACATTTTTGATGTTGTCGATACCGGGCCTTGAACCGACCATCTTCCGATCACAAGCTCACCTTCTTAACCTCTGCGCCACCACTACCACATATTTATATATGTTTACTGTGTATGTATGTATATACATATATATACTGTATATGCGGTTATGAAACATCTGCTCGAGCTGATTGTCCCACCTCACTCTCCATCCACCATCATCCTCAGAGTCCAGGTGAGCTTTTACCTGCTTTTTCTCACCTTGTGATGTTTGCATCATCCCAGCTGAGAACATGAAACTAACAGAGGCAACAGAACACTCAAACCTCCCTCCCCCAGTTCAGTTCTCTGTCTCCCCCCTGTGGGGGAGGCTGAAACATCCCGTACGTGGCAACGACACGGGTCAGCCAAAGAAAGAAAACTTCTTTTATCTCAAAGAATGTTTAAGTTCTGCTGCCCACATCACGTGTGAGTCAGACACACCCATTACACACACACACATGCATGCCAGCGCCACATCTGGAATCAATCGGGTTCAACCTCTGCCATGAAATTTAGCTCCATAGAAACCCTCCTAAAGCACCCAGAGGAGACGACACCATGACTCGTTTTCTTCACGGCCATTTTTCTGCTCACACAACCCACTATGTGGCTTTTTATTTAAAAAAATACAATACAGATACAATTTTACTGTCAGTCTATGAATTTAATAAGACCCAATTGATCAAGTGCGACAAAATAAAAGACTGGTTCCAAAATTGTGATGTGCTCAGAAGAGATGAGGATAATATGTGCTGGTTAAAAACAGGAAGCAGAATCTTTGTATGAATAAAATCTGACATTAAAGCATCGGGTCGATTTAGTCCACAATTATTTTTACTTTCAAGTGACACGTTGAACAAATATTAAATAACACCAGTTATAATTTGAAGTTTAGGGGAGCAGTACTTGTATGTTCTTCACATTCCATCTTCAAAATGTCTGAGATTTTTTTTTCAATAATTTGAAGAGATTGGTCAGTTTTAACTTAAAAAAAAAAACTATATTGCACAGTTTAAGAGTTGTTTTGTAAATGTCTATTCTCTACTTCCTAAAGTTTCATGTCTTTCAGGCCCATAAAATACATTTTTGTCAAATTTGTATCTGTATGGAATTAAATCCTTGTTTCTGTGTTTCATTAGACAGTCTATGTACCTCCTCTGACTTCTACAACTGAATTGTGAGCACAAAACGTTTGCCCTCGTACCCAGAAATAAACTTTCGAGCACAAGGGTTACATTTTTCTTTAAGAAACCAGGTGGTTTTTATGTTGGAATTTGCAGCACTGACAGGTTTAAATACACCCAGAGTCATATATGTCCACCTCAAACTAAATAATAATAATAATAAAATAAAACATTTAGGTCCCTGAATATAACTATAACTACAGAACTTGCATTTCCTGTGAAGTGCAATACTTACTGCAGAAGAACTTGCTGAAAACAGCTTAAACTAGGTCACGACTCACAAACATGCTGAAATGTAGCTGAAATGGAAGAACAAGCCTCAGAAGAAAGCAGAAAGAACATATATTTGCTGAATTAGATTTAAATAAGCAAAACGTAGCCCAAAAATTGAGAAAAGTTGAAATTAACTAAAAATAGCTGAAATGTAGATGAAAAGGCAGAAAGAAGCTTAAACTACCAGAAGGAAGTGGAGAGAGCTGAAATTAGTTTTAAAAATGTGGAATTAGCTGAAAAGGCTAAATTAGCATAAAACAGCTAAATAGTAGCTGAAGTGGGAGAAAATGCTGTAACTTGCAGAAATAAGCTGAAAGGAGCATAACAAGCAGAAATTACCATACTAGAAATAAGTTAGAAGAAGGAGAAAAATGTTGTAGTTGGCAGATCTAATCAGAAAGGAGCCAAAACCTGAAAAACAAAAAAGCCCCAGCTTAAATTAGCTGAAAGTAGCTGATTTATTTATTTATTTATTTTTTGCACAAGGACGCTGAAAGAAGCTGAACCAGAACAAACTGTGAAAGGAGCAGTAAACGGTTGTAAACAGATCTAAAGATTTGAAGTTTGTAAAATGGGCTCAGTTCATTTTCTATGAGAAAAAAGTGGCAGAAAAGTTTGAATATTGCAAAAAGCTCAAGTTGCACCATTACCAAAACATCATAGCAGGATTGTCCTGAAAGAGCTGAATGTTTTGATATATTTGTCGAAATAGCACAAAAATTGTGGAACGATAAAGATGCTGAAAAATATATGGAAGAAAAATGGACCACAATAGTGTGATTGAGTCATAGACATTCACACAACTAGATACAGTTAAAATCCTGGCTCCTCGGCTCCATGTTGTGGTCCGACCACCCGTGCAAGGGGTTCCTCATTAGAAGTGTTCACATGGAAGAGTGGGACGCTGTAACCAATCAGAGTTCATGTTCTCATTCATGTACAACATGTAGAATGAAGAGCACAGTTTAAGACCCACACAGGAACATTTGTGACCCCATACACAATAAAAAGGTGTACAAGCTTAATGAGTTGACATTTCTGCCTTAATTTTTAACAATGCAATCCAAAAATATTAACATTTTTAGCATTTCAAATAGATTGATGGGGAAGAAATACTATAATGGCAGCTGTGGCTGAGTGGTTAGGGCAGTTGTCCTCCAATGCAAGCGTTGGGGGTTGGACTCCATCAGCCGTCACATGCCGAAGTGTCCCTGAGCAAGACAGTGAACCCCTCATTGCCTCCGATGTGTGTCCCATCGGTGTATGAATGCAATAAAACACTGATTGATCTCTTTAGAATGATTTGTTCAATTATCTTTGTAGAGATAGTGCTGTGAGAATGGGTAAATGACACAAATTGTGTTGTAAAGAGCTTTGAGTATATTGATTAGATAGAAAGGTGCTGTATAAGTAAAGTCCATTTACAGGTAGTCCTCGACTTATGACGGACTTCCGTTCCTACGTGGCATCATAAAGCGAATTTTGACGTAAGTCGGAAAATCCCCCAAAAAATAAAAATATAATAATAATAATAATAACATGTACAGTTACCAAGCACTTAGCCTATCCTAACACAGTTTTTAAAGACGAAGGAGCAAGTTGAATCGTCTCCCTCCTCCCTAGCAGGCTCCATTCACATAAAGGGAGCTAGCTGGCTAACTACAGTAGCTTGCTGTATGTGGCCTACCTCCGTCCGTCCGTCCGTCCATCCAATATTTGTTTACGACGTAAAACCGCCGTCAACCTCTGTCCAGAGCGTTTAATCTCCGCCTGTACTGTCCACTGCTTTGCTGATTCTTCCGTGAAGCTCCGTCCAGAGCGGGTCTTTCTGTGTTTTTCTGCTGTCAAGCTACTGCTTCTGCTGTCAAAACCGGAAGGAACTCGGAACTCGGCTTTCAAAATAAAAAATTTCAAAATAAATATTTTTTAATATTTTTTAATTTTTAATATTTTTTATGGAGATGCGTGATAATAATAATAATAATAATAATGAATTCAATTCATACCGCACTTTTCATTAATAAAAATCTCAAAGTGCTACAACAAATAAAACAAGTGATAAAATCAAGTAAAATCAATAATAATATCAACTAAGATTAAAGGACGGAATCATGTGGAGGCAGAATAGGCCTGCTTAAAAAATAAAAAAATAAAACAAGTGATAAAATCAAGTAAAATCAATAATAATATCAACCAAGATCAAGATAAAATCATGTGGAGGCAGAGTAGGCTTGCTTAAAAAGAAAAGTCTTTAAGCCGTTTTTGTGGAGCTCTCAGGTAGTCAGGGAGGGAGTTCCATAGGCGGGGGGCAGCCACACAGAATGCCCGGTCTCCCATGGTCCTTAATTTGGTTCGTGGAATGTGAAGTAGATTACTGTTCTGTGATCGTAGAGACCGGGTGGATGAATATGGTGCAAGAATGTCCTTTAGATAATCAGGTGAAGTTCCGTGTAAGCATTGGTGTGTAATGAGAGCAGTTTTGTACTGAATTCTGTAGGTGACAGGAAGCCAATGGAGGTTATGGAGAATGGGTGTAATATGTTCAAATTTACGAGCTCTCAATAAAATCCTTGCTGCACTGTTTTGAATATATTGAAGCTTCTGAAGATTTTTGCCAGGGATTCCAATAAACAGGGAGTTGCAGTAGTCGAGCCTGGAGGAGACAAAGGCATGGACGAGTTTCTCAGCATCAGAAAAAGTTAGGGATGGGCGAAGTCTGGAGATGTTTCGAAGATGGAAGAAGCAGGTTTTAAACAGATGCTTAATGTGAATTTCAAATGTAAGATGAGAGTCCATTTTTATTCCAAGATTTGTAACAGAGGTGGAGAGGGGGATGTCTTGACCAGAGAAGGAGATTGTTGTTAAAGTTGATGTTTGTATCTGGTGAGGGGTGCCAATCATTATGGCCTCAGTCTTAGAGCAGTTTAATTGAAGAAAGTTCTGATTCATCCATGCCCTTATTTCCTCCAGGCAGGTAGAGAGGGCAGTGAGTGAAGATGAAGATGGGGATGATGAGGATGCTCCAGTCCTGATGTAAAGCTGTGTATCGTCAGCATAGCAGTGAAAAGAAATGTTGAACTGATTAATAATTTGACCTAAAGGCAGCATGTAAAGGGGAAACAGCAGGGGCCCCAGAACTGACCCTTGAGGGACACCACAGGAGACACTGACTGTCTGGGAAGTGGCATTGCCAAGGCTAATGTAAAGGGTTTAGAGGGGGTCAGTTTAATACTGACCTCCTTTTTACCTTAATTTACTTATTCAGATTGAATAGTAATTTCACGGATTCTCTTCTTTTTCAGTTTATTCAATATTTCTGTGATCTTTATGATGGATAAATAAACAGAGCCATTAAGTGACAATGGACACGTTAACTTAGTTTGATATGTCAAAGAGACACTATCATTTATTTAAAATAAATCAACTAAATTAACACCATTACACTTGATTGACATGATTTCACTTTCTTTCAATTCAAATACGTCAGCACACTTGATTTAACACAACAGACATAAATACTAGATGTTACACATATTTAGTCTGAGGGGCTCTTCAGCTTAAAATAGTTTCCAGCTTAAGATTGAGAGGGAAAGGGAAAAGGAGGAATAAGAGGTTGGAGAGATTAAGTTATTTATCTCGAGTGTAACCAGAGATGACACTTTCCATCCGACTTCGGCTAAATCCCAGGTACGTTTGTAAACAGCTCTTTACCTTGACGATGCGTCTGATAAAGATATCACCAGCCTCCCAGGTGCACAGAGTCCTTCCGGCCCTCGTACGTCTGAACTGGTCGTTTACTTCCAACGTCTCCTCGGATCCGCGTCAGCCGTCAGAAACATGTGGCAGCTTCTGGCCGACTTCAAGACGAGATGTTTCTCAAAGAAAGTTCATTAGGAACTTTGGAGCTTTTGCTCGGGGAACTGGATGGAGGCGTCCATCAGTTCTAGCTGACAAGTTAGTCTTTGGCTCTTGACCAAGCTTGACCAGCTGCAAGGCAGAGAGCTTTCAGGTCTCCGTCCATTCAAACTCTCTGTCCATTCAAAGACTGAAGCGTTTCCGCACAGTTAGAACTTAAAAGACAGGAACACAGAGAGGAGTTCACTTGCCTTATCAAACCCAAGGTTACAAACAGCAGCAGAGAGAAATGTTTAGGAAAAAGATAGATAAAGCTGGAGCCCAGCTCATGAGACTGTCTCTGAGTTTCTAAACAAAACCGTCCGGTCTCTGTGACCCGAAGGCTTCACCTTTAAACACAGCAGTGAACACAGTTTAACTCTTACAGAATGACACAGCTTAAAAGCACACATCATGAAAATGACAAAAGTTATTCTTTTGATCACATTAGAATAAAATCAAAGATAGAAATAGTCTCTTTTGGTGACTATATTTATCAGATTATAGCTAAATGAATGATTTTGTAGTAAATGTCTTGCTTTACTGAGTGGTCAGTAAAGGTCATCACTGGACAGTTCGAAAACCCTAGTTTGACCCTGGGTAGGTCCATTACACTAACACATTCCAGCCTGTCGGAGAGGAAAGATTTGAACCAGTCCAGGACAGTGTCACAGAGACCGACCTCCACATGAAGACGGTGGAGGAGGATACTATGGTCCACAGTGTCGAAAGCTGCAGTGAGGTCAAGGAGGACAAGGATGGAGGGAGAACCAGTGTCAGCAGCCATGAGGACATCATTTGTAACTCTCAGCAATGCCGTCTCAGTACTGTGAGCTGCACGGAAGCCAGACTAGAACTTCTCATACAGAGAGTGTTGTTGTAGGTGGTCCTGCAGCTGAGCAGCAACTGCTTTTTCCAGCACTTTAGACAGAAAGGGAGGTGGGAAATTGGGCGGTAATTAGAAAAAATGTCGGGATCCAAATTAGATTTTTTCAGAAGAGGCCTAATGATGGCAGTTTTTAGAGGCAGTGGAACATGACCAGATTGTAGAGACTGATTTATTATTTGTGTGATTAATGAGCTAATTGCAGAGTGATTGGATTTTATGAGAAACGAGGGGAAGGGATCCAGGGCGCAGGATGAAGGCTTCATTTTCTTGATGATGGTTTCCACCTCACTCTGAAAAACTTCATCAAAGCTGCTCAGGGACCCAGGATGCAGACGGGTAGATGGCACACTAAGATCAGGGAGGTTGTGGAGCTGAAATCTGATAGTGTCAACTTTGTTTTTAAATGATGAGAGGAACAGGTTGCATTTTTGAACAGATTCCTCAGGAGTTTGTTTAATGGGATTAAGCAGACGAGTTATTGTGGAGAAGAGCTGTTTAGAGTTTCCAGGGCAGGTGTTGATGATGTTGGAATAATATTTGGAGCGCGCTTCTTTAAGAGAAAAGGCGTATGCTTTCTGATGTTCTTTGTATGCCTGCTTATGTACAGAGAGACCAGATGATTTTACACGTCTCTCAATAGCACGGCCAGTTGCCTTCATCCTGCGCACGATGTAACCACGAAATGTCGTAACTCGAGGACTACCTGTACTATAATGCTACAAATCTGTTCCTGCTCAGTATCTCACGGGCTGCAGACATGATCAAACAATCTTCACTCCTGATTTCTGCACTTAGACATTATTATTATTATTTTATTATTAAATGTATTCATTTTAAATACAACACAATAACAATCTCATATTTGAGACCGTACAGTATAAAAGTAAAATGAAGGGATGCAGAAAGAAGAAAAAATCTTATTTTTTTCTGCCCCCTATTACAAAGATAATTCAAACAAGACAAAAAAAGAAGAAAAAAACAATCTAAAAGGTTACAGATTCAAGAATAGAAAACGACTCGTATAGTTCCAAGAAAAAAAAATTCAAAGAAGACATCTATTACACGATACAGTATTGTTATTTATATTTTTGCAAGAAATTTGTTTTGATCATATTTTTAAAGGAGTTTAAATGCAGATTTTCACTTCTAATCGTTTTTAGGTGCTTCCATAAAGCAGAGCCCTCGTCTCGTTTGTAAGATCCAACACAGATCAATCACTGAGCGTAATGACTGACAGCTTCTTTATTATCTAAAGATCTCTGTGTCTGTCTGCACTTGCTGCGTTTTCACACTGCAGCTTTAATGACGCTCAAGTTCGAGCGAGCTCTTTGGGGTTTCACATATTTCCACTCACCGTTGGATGTGATCTGGTGGTTGTATTTCTCCGAGTGCAGTTTTATTTTTCATCCGTCTGAGAGGGGGAGGGAATAAACGGAATGAATGGGTTTCCTTTAGTTCCATCCATCCCTCCCTTGTTTCCTCCCTCAAATTGCCACCTCTTACTCTCCGTCTCTGTTTGTTTTGCCCTTCTTGCAGGAGAAATTTCTTCATACCTGCCTGAACAGGGAGCGCTGTAGGGCACAGAAAAGAAAGAATTAAACAAACAAGCTGGGCTGGGTAAAAAACAAAAAGAACAGGGAGAGCAGGACGAACATATTCAAGGAGAGAAAGAAGGAACGTCTTTTAAAGGAAAGGTCTGGAGTCATCACATTTGGCTCTCTTTTTTTTTTCCTAGTTCCCTGCTCGGCTGATTTTATTTTTGTAACTTTTGGAGACCGGGGGTTATTTCAGTCTGTTGGGGTCGGAGTGGTTTAGGATGGATGCCATCATGCTGCAAGAAAAACTGGTTGAACGACTTCTGTGCCCACGAGTGAGAACCGCCAGACAGAAGGTAAAGCCGGGCGCTTAGAACAGATTTTAGGTAATAAAAGTGTTTTTTTAATGCTTCTGTAAAACAATGGAGAGCTCAGCGTTGATTCGAAGACTAAAATCACACATTTTTGCTTTTATCGATCCATTTCTCTGAAGGTGTTTATTCCTGCATGGAGTCAGATTTATTGCTGAGGGGGGGATTTTCCTGCAGTTTGTTTTTACAGTGCATTTTCTGTGGTACATGTTTTTCTATGAAAAGGGGGCCCTGTGAGAAATGCCCATGACATGTTATGACAGCGTATGAGGATGCTCGCTGTGCGTTCGCTGATGAAAACAAGGAGCTTTTCAGCTCTGTTGAATGTAGCTTCTGTGTGAATGCTCTCAGTGGGGCTCCACGGTTTGTTGGTTCCTGCACATCAGCAGCTCGTACTGTAGGAGAAAGATGACGTTTCAGATGCAGCGGGAGCGACACTTGCGGCCCGTCACAATAAGAGACTGGTATCTTGTGGCCCTTCTTGTGAGACATTTAGTGGAAAGTCTGAAGCGACGGTTATTCTCAGCAGCTTCAGGAGGAATGCTGCGCACGAGTTTTTCCATCCGCGCGCAGATTTTCTGTCTGTTGTGGGGATTTTTTTTATTTTTATTGCAGAGCTATTTGGTGTCTGCTGCTAATTTTAACCATTTTGGTCTTTTTATTGAGGATCCAAAGCAAACATTGTTTTATAAGCAGAACAGTAGTTTCAGTACGACATGAATTGTGGTCCTAATGTAAACGTACAAGAAATGACTTTACATCCACTTTTAAACTGTCAAGAGATTAGGCAGCACAAAGCATGAACTCATTCCTCATTATGTAAAGGTTCAAATCTTTAAGTGACATTTCAGTTTTTTGTAGGTAGGGCTGTGTGAAGTAATTAAAAGTACCGGTAGTTAGTGTCTAACCTGTATTACAGACTTTCAACAGATGATTCAAGCTGACTGCCAGCTCTGGAAAGCAACATTTTCACCATCTTAAACAACTCTATGCTAAAAAATGTTGCAGGGGTTTGAATGATGAGACGGGTCACAACCAAAGTGGATTTCTGCCATCCTACAAAAACTCCTTACATCACACGGTTATTTTTAGATCAGCAGCTAGTAGTTACACTTCTGGGGGAAGCCAATATTTTTTCTGTTGGAATGACCATACAGTATAGTACCTCATTTATTGCAGGGGATCTGTACCCTGAAACCCCGCAATAAGTGAGAAACCGCAAATTAGATACAGCAATATACTGTAAGTTGGATTTTTGGCCGATATCCGATATGTTAAAACTTATTCTGATAACCGATGCCGATACTGATACTTTATACACGGTACTGTACATTCCTTTGTCAGAACATAGCCCTCTTATTTAGGCTTATTTGCTACAACAACTGTGCAACAGCTGTAAGAGCTGGTGACATACATTCAGTAACCACCATATGATATGCATAGCACTTTAACTTACTGTATATTAAATGAAGTGTTTAATGTTATTTATTATTAGTTGCCTGCAATGCTGTCTCACTTGTGGAGGCTTGTTCCAGGTTCCTGCAGTGTGGGATCCTGTGCATGAAGAACAGCCTTTTTATGTTCAAAGTTTTTGTCTATCCATTGTGCTGTAATCACTAATCAATAGGGCTAACACGACGTCCAAATGTCTGTGGTAAAACTCACCCAACAAGTCATGCTATCGGCTATTAGCTTCTCAACATCATTGGAAATGACAGTTGTAACTCGGGTAACGTTACGTCAGAAAAATATCTCCAACTGCAGACGATGTAGCGAGGCCCAACATAGTCTACAAATCTTCGGAATCCGACATCCTCGCCAATGAAAAATAAAACTTCCACACTGCCGACATTTTGAATATTCCTCTCCGCCATGATATCGGGTGATGTCATTGCGTTGCGCTGCCGCTGCAACGGCATCACATTGTGCTGACGCTGCAGCAAAAACAGCGCCTTTTGTATCGGCGAGTTGTTTTAATGGAATGGCCGATGTCCGATATTGAAGTTTAACGTTAATATCGACCGATACCAGGTCGATAATATCGTGCATCCCTAATATATATAAGTTGTTTTAAACCCTTCCCATACACTTGCAATATTCTAAACAATGTTTCTAAACTCTAAACACTCTAAAAGAGCACGTCATGATTTCAGCTCTCTACCTCCTGCTGCATTCTGCCAGCACTCTTGGCCACGCCCACTTCTCTGCTGCAGAGCGGAGATATCACATTCTGCAGGAGGAAGCTTCTCGTGCGAGCTGTGGGCTGCACACAGGTGCAGCAGGTGCTAAATAATTTTAAATGATTTATTTTAAATTTTAAAAATCCATGCTGATCATGCAGCTCATCCATCAATCAGCCAGTTCTGTGTCATGTCCAATCTTATTTTGAAAAACCACGATGGAGCGAGTCTGTGAAAAACGAACCGCGAAGTAGTGAGGGACTAATGCAAAACTGATAGTAGACATTTGAATGTTTTTAAAACTGCGTCCACGTGAACTACTATGAAAAGTTTTGTGATGGCAGCAGTCCATTTTGTTTTAAACTAGCTGTTCAGTCCAAACGAATCTTGATTCCTTCAGACTGAAGCCATTCAAAGAGCTATTTACAACTAAGATGCTGATTTTTGTTGTTGTTGTTGTTGTTGTTGTTGTTGTTGTTGTTGTTGTTGTTGTTGTTGTTGTTGTTGTTGTTGTTGTTGTTGTTGTTGTTGTTGTTGTTTGTTGTTGTTGTTGTTGTTGTTGTTGTTGTTGTTGTTGTTGTTGTTGTTGTTGTTGTTGTTGTTGTTTTGTGTTGTTTCCAAAGAACCTCATCTCCAACAAAGCACTGAGTGATTTTTTTTTACCATAATGCACCGAGTTTTCCTGAAAACATCACATGAAAAGGCATGGATTATCCCCTTTGAATGAAAGTTTTGCTGCTCTGTGTTAAACTCAATGCTCCCTAAGTTTTATTAGTACTTCCCACACCACTTAGAATTTAAAAATCCTGTTCGTTTAACAAAAGATTCTAAGAGCATTTGCAGGATTTCTGCCCAATAAGACCAAAAACAACGCACTACGTTCCATAGGACACCTCAAAAAAATGAAATTAAAAAGCAACAGAACCACAAAAAGGTGTTGACAAGTCAGCGCAGCTGCAGGATTAGGCAACACGAGTTCTTTAAACTGCTCGTCATGTGACGCCGCTTTGTGCTCAGACAGAAACTGTACGCTTGAGGGTCACACGTGCATAAAGAGATGTCTGGATTTGAATCTGGACTCAGTCAATCTCAAAGTACAGATGAGAAACAAAGAAGCTTTCTTCAGTTTTTTCTTTTACTAAATCTCTGAGGACAATGAGGAGAATTCACCAGGTTCTTGCCAGCGTCTGCAGTGGAGGAACTGGTTTCTACAGACACATTATGTGTTTATTTGAAGCCAATAACTTAAAAGATCTAAACATTTCATATTCTTCTTTCATTTATGCCCCTGGAGTCATTCAAACTGTAAAAAACATACAACCATGCGCTCACATATGAGCTATTTAACATCTAATACAAACTAAAATGGTAAACACACTCATAAACTAAGTAAATGAACAATAGCTTAATTCAGAGTATTACAATTTTCAACAAAGCATGGATTGGTTTAATAAAGGACTCCTAATTAACTTGAAATTTGCCTTAAATCAACTTAAATTGTATCATTATTTTAATCCAACATTACCTTTTTCTGATTTTATTTTGAGCAATTTCAGTAACTAAATGAACGTTTGTCTAACATAAGTAATTAAAAAAAGCAGATTACAGAAAGTAAATGTGCTCCATAACTATATACAGTATTTATATAATATATATCATTTTTTGCTGGTTTTAGGATAATGGTACTGTATTGATGTATTCCAGATAAAAATGAAGTTTTTTTTTCCAAGATAACAACCATCGTTTGAAATTATCATCAATTTCTTCTAAATTAATCTTTGAAAAATTATTTTATGTTAACAAATTAACACTTTGGCCTTGTCAGAAACTATTTTAGTTTTCTCAAACAACTTTCTGAAACCCAAAGTTTGTCAGCCTAACAGTAAAAAAAATAAAGAAAAACTAAAAATAAAGTTGTTTAAAGTTTATTGGAAACAAGTCCACAAATGCACAACTGTAGCTATGGTTTCCTCTTCTGCGATTGATGGAAAATAAAACCTTTACTCTGCTTTTCAATGAGCCAGTTGTTTGAGTAATCATCTGCATTGGAGCAATAATTGTCTTTTTTTGTTTTAAATTAACACTTGTGTGTCTTGTTCCTTTTTATGGTTCCAGGAGAAGCAGTATGTGGGCTTCGCAACTCTGCCCAACCAGGTCCACAGGAAGTCCGTAAAGAAGGGCTTTGATTTCACGCTGATGGTGGCAGGTCGGTTTCCTTATAAAAATAATAAAATAAAATAAAAAACTCATGTGAACATGTTGATCAGTTCTCATCCAGTCAACAGGTTACTGTCCCCAGTCACTGAGCACAAAGAGGGAATTAGAAATACTCGTCCATCCATCTGTGTGTGAATGTGAGCGCGATAAGTGCGATAGGTGCTGACGCTGTCCTCAGACAGCGTAAGGCGATCATTCATCAAGATTAACGCCCGGAAGGCCTCTGGTCCTGACAACATACCTGGTCGTGTGCTGAAGGACTGTGCAGGGGAACTCGCAGCGGTCTTCACGGACATCTTTAACATCTCACTGAGCCAGGCCATCGTCCCCACCTGTTTCAAAGCCACCACCATCATCCCTGTCCCAAAGAAGGCAACGCCCGCATGCCTCAATGACTATCGCCCAGTAGCACTCACCCCCATCCTGATGAAGTGCTTTGAACGGCTAGTCATGAAAAGCATCACATCTGTCCTCCCTGACTCCCTGGATCCCTTCCAATTTGCATACCGACCTAATCGCTCAACCGACGATGCCATCTCCTCTGCCCTTCACACAGCTCTCACACATCTGGACACGAAGGACTCCTATGTTAGAATGTTGTTCATCGACTTCAGCTCGGCATTCAACACCATCATCCCCCAACAGCTCATCCTTAAACTGGACAGTCTGGGGCTGAATACCTCAATGTGTAACTGGCTGCTAGACTTCCTGACCGGGAGACCACAGACAGTACGAGTCGGGAGTAACACATCTAGCACCATCACATTGAACACAGGGGCCCCACAAGGATGTGTGCTGAGCCCCCTTCTATTCACCCTGCTAACACACGACTGCACACCATCATACAGCTCCAACCACTTCATCAAGTTTGCGGACGACACAACAGTGGTGGGTCTCATCAGCAACAACGATGAGACGGACTACAGGAACGAGGTGAGCCGCCTGGCCTTGTGGTGCGGACACAACAATCTCACTCTCAACGTGGAGAAGACAAAGGAGATTGTTGTGGACTTCAGGAAGAAGGATGCCCAACATGCCCCTCTGACCATCAACAGCACCGCAGTGGAGAGAGTAGACAGCACCAAGTTCCTGGGAGTGCACGTCTCAAAGGACCTGTCCTGGAGCAGGAACACTGCAGCACTGGCAAAGAAGGCTCACCAGCGTCTCTACTTTCTCCGCAAGCTGAAAAGGGCTGGAGCTTCAACCCCCATCATGAGCACCTTCTACAGAGGTGCCATAGAAAGTGTCCTGACCAGCTGCATCACTGTGTGGTTTGGTGCATGTACTGCATCCTGCCGCAAGAGCCTCCAGCGCATTGTGAGAGCAGCTGAGAAGATAGTCGGCACCTCCTTCCCCTCACTGCAGGACTTACACAGCAAACGCCTCACTCGGAAAGCCCACCGCATGGCAGGTGATCCCACACACCCACTACACAGCCGCTTTAGACTGCTGCCATCAGGGAGGAGACTGAGGAGTCTCCAGGCTCGAACCAGCAGACTGAGAGACAGCTCTGTTCATCAGGCAGTCAGGATGCTAAACACTCTGCCTGCTCTGCCCCCCCTCCCATTTGAACTGCCTTAACACTAAAACTTTCTCACACATTACCACACAACACAAAGATTTTAACACTGGACTCTGTGTCATCAAACGGGTTATTCACTAAACTCTCGGTCATGTGCTCATACAGTTTGCACTACTTCTCATACTTGCACTAATGTTTGTATTACATCACTGCCTATAATCATAATACTGTTTACATTCTCTGTTTACATTTATTAATACTGTTTACTTTTATTACTACTGCTTACATGTAACTACTACTGTTTACATACATATACAATGTGCTCTGAACGGTCTTATTTAGGGATGCCCAATGTGCCTTACTGCATATGCCACTTTTTGCCTCTATAACAACATCAACTACTACCTCATACATATACTGTGTACATTA
>JBBPBX010018042.1:6416-19012 GCA_038048925.1 Garcialebias charrua
TGTGTTGCAATTTAAATGTGCTGACGTGTTAAATTGCAAGAAAGTGAAATCATGTCAATCAAGTGTAATGGTGTTAATTTAGTTGATTTATTTTAAATAAATGGTAGTGTCTTTGACATACCAAACTAAGTCAACGTTCTCTGTCACTTAATGGCTTTATTTATTTATCCATCATAAAGATCACAGAAATATTGGGTAAACTGAAAAAGAAAAGAATCTGTGAAATTACTATTCAATCTGAATAAGTAAATTAATTAAGGTAAAGAGGTCAGCTTAATACTGCTCCTCAATATCCTTTACACCTCCATCAACTCCTCTGAGACAGTCATGCCAAAGTGGTTCAAAACATCAAAGTTCATGCTCAATAATCCAGGTAAAAATCCAACAATGTTCAATCAGGTCATCTGGACTGTGTCTTTTTTGTTAATGCTGTGACGTTTCATCCTTGAGCATGAACGTTGGTGTTTTAAACCACTTTGGGATGCCTGTCTCAGAGGAGTTGACAGGGGAGAGGGCAGGCCCCAGATGCCTTTTTTTTTTTCCCACTGTGGAGTATGCCGTTGGTGGAGATGGAGATCAGTTTGTCTGGTGTCTCCTCAGATTGAAGAAGTCCTTTGGATGAAGAATGGAATGTTTCAACAAAAAAATAAAAAGAAACTGTCCAGATGACCTGACTGAACATTGCTGGGTTTTTACCTGAGTTATTGAGCATGAACTTTGGTGAATAGGTTATTTTATTCAAACGCACACATAAGAAGATATGAACACAAGTCCAAAAACCATAATGTAGAACCCACTAATTATTATTATTTTTTTCTTTTGCGGGTTCCAATACATAAAAATACATTTGTAAATTAATCCTTAAACTTTGCACTTTATGGCAGATTGAAGTAGTTTTGGGCTGTGTTTACTGTATATTCTAGACAACATACTTCGTCCCGTTTTTATTTTATATATTTTGTTTGGGTACATTGTGGAAAATTAAGACGTGCCTACAAAATTCTTTACCTGATGAATTCATTTTATAATATCACCTCATTATTTGTTAGTTTTTATTAAAAAGCAATATTTATAGTCTTAATTGGTCATTGTATTTGCTAAATGGTGGAGGATGCACTGACAGAATTTCTTCTCTGCCAGTGTAAACGTCTCGGAGAACCCTGGGGTGGTCTCTGGATGTTTTTCTATAGGGCTTAGCTCACATACTTTTATCTTAGGGCTTTTCAAATCGGGCTGACAAGTTTTCTCCCCCCTAATTTGTCATCAGAGGTGCTCGCTGACTTTACTTCGCAAGCTGCCCCCACTCTGCGGTCACATTTAAGAGCTGATGGAGACCCTTACAGATAACAGTTGTTTGACCAAGTCTGCCACAGACCTTTGTTTCAACAAGTAGAGAACCAAAAACAAATTCATACAAGGAGGAAATGTGTCTTATTGCTCTACAATAACCTCTAAAACACAATTATTGATAAAAAAATTAAAAAAAACTTTTGTGAACTTTGATCAAAATAATAAATAAAAAAAAATCTATATTGGTCAAACGATATTGATGACATAATTTTTAACCTGAAACTTGTTGTCTTTCATGTAGAAGATCAGGGTTTTTATGTTTAAAGTTACATTTTATGCTTTTAACATACGGTAAAAATACATCATGTGATGGGGAAATGGGAAAACTGCAGCAACCCGGCATTAAAAGACAAAGTTGTTATAATAAGGGGACAGAGATGTTTGTAAAACCACAATTCAGAACTAGCTTGAAGGGACGTTCTACCTCAATCCAGGGAATTAGATTATGGAATGGCTTGGAGAATGTAGTTAAAAATGCCAAGTCACTGTTTACATTTAAGAAAATGATCAAAAGGAATTTGTTGAAAAAATATATATGAATTAGCATAATGTGTATTGTATCAATTATTAGTTATGTATTAGTATTAGAAAATTAGAAAGAGTTAGTCATTTTGTACTGCTGGTGAAAGATTATTATTGTTTAATCTGATTGTTTGAAAAAAGGGGCAGATATAATAAGATTTATTCTTCTTTCTGCTACCTTTCATTTTTTTACATTGTGTACGTGTCGTTGATGGGATTGTCTTGTATTGTATTTCTTTTGTAAAAAAAATGAACAAATTTAATAAACATAAACATAAACATAAAAGAATAAAGGACACAATACAAAAACGTTGTTTTCAATTAAATATTCTAAACAAAGATTTGTCATATTTAGACAAATGTCAGCCATCTTTTGATTAATTAGAGTAAGATACATCAAAGAAATCAATGAATTTAATAGATCATCTAATATAAACATGTTTTTTTAAGAAGCCAAAGTAAGAACAAAAATGTGTTAGGCAAATTAAATAAACAAAGAAAATCCTCAAAGAAGAAGAAATCTAAGCAATTTTGAAAGTTTTTACCTTCTAGAATCAAAAAGAATAAAATAATAAAAGGTATTGGTTACGAAAATTCACAACAAATGATAATGGTGAAACAGAATTAAAGGTTAGATAAACAGAATATAAACCAGAATAACATAAATATTCTTGTTAAACTTCTTTTTATCATCAGACATTTTTATTTAAATTTCTACAAACGTGTTTGTATTATATTTTTCCCATTAAGATGCTGAATGAACGACACAGACATACAGCTCAGGGATAATTATTTTTACTTTAGTTATTAAAAATTGTTATTGACAAAATATTTAGAAAACTGTATTGATGAAGGCTGGATTTGTTGGAAGGGTTCTGTTTCTCTGTACACGACCTTCTGTTGTGTCTTCTTAGATTTCTGTGAACTGATGGCTCTTATCATCTCATCCATGTCGTGCACACAGAGGAATGGACAGTTACTTGCAGTTCTTATCAGCCTCTGACCTCTGGCATTTCCGTTAGAGACGAAGCTATCTCACCTTACTGTCCAGCCTGTCCACCACAGATTAGCAACAACAAAATTCAGAGTATAGTCTCAAAGAAATGTTTCTTTATGTTTATATGTCTGCTGACCTTCTGTCTACTTTTACCTCTTTATCTTCTGCTATCACATGGGTTCATATTTGCTTTTTGCTTTGTCCTCATGCTCCCTGCCTCAGCCTGGTGTCTAACCAGCTTCTTTTTGTTCCCGTTTTTTTTAGACAAATATTTATAGGCAGAAATGCTGATAGTGTTAGCCTTTTTTATGGAAATTACATGATAAGGCACCACAAGAGAGGAAATATTTACTAAATAATTTGTTCAAGAAAAGGGAATATATTGTTGATATTTTTATGTAATTTTACTTTTCTTCAGGAACATTTTAAAATGGCATCTTTTGACAATGCGTGAGGTTAGGACTGTTATTTACACAATATGACAAGTGCCATTGTAACATTTCAAAATTGGGCTCAAGCTGAAGCAGCAGCAGAAGACACCTGTGTGTGTCTACAGGAAGAGAAGCAGAGTCTGGGTGTGTGAGCTGAGTGACAGTCTGGTTGTCTGTGCACGTTGCTTCCCAGCTGGCTCTTTGGAATGTAGCGTGTCACTTTGCATGCCAGAAAACTTTTGAAGCTGGAGGGAGATGCCAAATGATACTGGCTAGATATATACATGTAGTTGGACATACTTGTACACCCAGCGTTAGCTCTGGATTCCAGCATCTGGAGAGGAGCCAGACTCTTTTGATTTCAGGGCTCTTCCCGGGAAAATACATGCTGGGTAGTTATGGGGGTTCTCACAAACCCCAAGCTAAATACAGTAATAATAAATAAAATGCTATGTGTTGTCATCATTGTATGTTCTCATACAAAGATGAAATTGGCTCTCTGCATTTAACCCATCGCACCTAGGATAAACCCAGGTGGAGCAGCAGGCAGCTATGTAAACACCCGGGGAGAAATTCAGGATTAGGTCTCCTGCTCAGAGACACCACGAGATGAGCAATGACCGGGGATTGAACCCAGGACCTTCAGGTCCCTAGTCGGCTGCCCTGCCCCTACACCAAATGATTTTTCCCTGTTGAGCTAAAGAAGAGTTTGCAACCCCTAATCACCACACTGTCCTGAATATTGTAGAAATGTATCTGCTTCTATACACCTGACTAAAATGAATGAGTTACGGACTGGCTTCTGCTGAACTGGATGACATTCTGAGAAGGTAACCGGGTCATTTGAATCATGTGAGCAATGATGAAGTCACCTAGCTAAAGGAGTGTGACTGGGACCACTGACCCCCCTGATTTGAATCTGAGCTATGTTCTATTGTTGGATCTGTGTGTGAGCATGGCTTGTCCATAACAAGAACACATCTTCAGTCACAATTAATGCATTCTGTAATTGTATCACCTGGCCTGCTACTTTAGACGGAACTTTCCCCCATGTTTCCTGGTGAGGTTGAGGTTATGAATTTTGAATAATGGTAAATGGACTGTACTTATATACATACTTACATAGCACCTTTCTATCTTATCAAGACACTGTAGTCCTTTAAACTACAATATATTCCCTCATTTACCCATTCATACAGCACTCTACATGATATCTGCGAAGAATAATCAGTGCTTTATGATTTTCATACACCGATGGGACACACATCAGAGGCAATGAAGGGTTCAGTGTCTTGCCCAGGGACACTTCAGCATGTGAGTGCTGGTGGAGTCGAACCCCCCAACTCTTGCATTGGAGGATGACTGCTCTAACCACTCAGCCACAGCTGACCATAGAATAGTCCTTGTTCAAATCCTCCAGTGCAGCAGTGGCTTCCAGAAATTGTGACCTGAATGTTATTGGTGCTTGTTCCAGTGACAACTGAAAGGTTACAGTTGGAAATGAAACCTGTCAAACAAACGAGCTAAACATTTTGGCAGCACAATGTACCACGTTTAAGAAAGAATGTTCCTAGGTAAGTTTGCTGCACAGCTATGTGTTTATTGACTTTGGCTGCAGGGTGATGGCTTTGATCAAACAAACCTGTCCGTAGATGATGACACCATTTTTTCAGTACCTCACAAGGCTTGACTTTACTGCTTTACTTGATGTTTATTCAACCACATCACATACTGAAACAACATCCTTCACAAAAGTATTTAGTGAAATCATCATGGCTGTTTTGAAAATGTGGTTTTTAATGTTCCTGGCAGATACATATTAATAGTCTTTGCAGAAAAGTTGTACATGTATTTTTTTTTTTCAATAGAACAGAAAAAAGTTGAATCCGTGATCTTCCGATCACAGGCACACCTTCTCTAACCTCTGCACCATGTAGTATTTAAATTAATTTACATCAATAGGCAGGTGGTGCAGTTGGTAGAGCCGTTGCCTCTCATTGAGAAAGTTGCCAGTTCAAATCCTGGACCGGGAGCGTTTTTGGGTGGAGTTTGCATGTTCTCTCAATGGGTTTCCTCCGGGTACTCCAGTTTCCTCCCACAGACCAAAAACATCCATGTTAGGCTGATTGGTAACTCTAAATGGTCCCTAGGTGTGAGTGAGAGAGTGAATGGTTGTTTGTCTTGTTTGACTTTGTGTCCCTGTGATGGACTAGAGAGTCTCTAGTCCAGCACAGGGACACAAAGGAGACCTTTCCAGGGTGTCCCCGGCCTCTCGCACAGTGACTGCTGGATATGGGCACCAATGACCCCTACAACACAAACAGGAAGAAGCAGGTAAAAGCTGGATGGATGGACCAATAAGCTGTGGTGGGACCTGAAGAGATCTGTGTAGGAGCAAGTGTCTACAAACCCTAGGGAACTAAAACAATGTTGAAAGGAGAAGTGGGTCAAATTTCCTCCACAAGAAAGTGACAAACAGAAAATGACCACTTCAATTAAAGGTGGATCTAAAAACATCTAAACTATAGGATTAATTTGGTTTTTCAAACCCATACTGCATAGTTACATTTGGGCTTCATGTGGACATGTATTCATTCATTCATTCAACCTTTATTTAGTCAGGTAAATCTTTTGAACCTCATGGGCTCATTTACGAAAGCGACCTGCTAAAACTAAAGAACAATGAACAGCAATGGTAGAATTTCCTTGTAGTATATGTATATACATGTATATGTATATATATATATGTATATACATGTATATACATGTATATGTATAGTGAAATCTTGTGTGTTTTTGTACACTTGAAGTTAGATTTAAATTATTTTAAAACCCCGTAAAGACCAGAGGATTTTTCCTTTGGCCTGATATATAGAAACCCTAGAACAGAAAGAGAGTAGGCTTTTTTTTTTTTGCAATGACTTCAACTTATTTTTGTCAGACAGAATACAGTTGATATTCTCAAAGCAATGGCACTTTGGGGTTGTCAAATGCCAGGTGTCATTCACAACTCCACAATTATCTGGACAGGTTTGTGCTTTTTATGGCTGCTCATGAGCACTGTCTGTGTCTTTGCCAAACACCCATAGCAAAAGCAACTGTCACCATTTCTTGTTCCAGCATTGGGTTTCATTAGCAGACCACCAGAAACCAGACTGGTAGTTACTGCTATCTATTTTTTGATTTTGTTTACTTCATTTCTGTTGGTTTGGCGGCGCCAGTGGTTTGTAGATAGCATCACTCTCTGCAACCACATGTAAAGAAAAACTGACAGTCAATTAAACTATTACAGCTGATGAAGCACTGGGTTGCACATTTTGTTTGCACATGTACAGAAGCTGACGTATTTTTCAGTGCATATAAACAAAGTTACTAATACTGAGCCATTCCTTTCAGTCCCTATCAAGTGGTAGAAGCAACAGGCCTAGGAGGGAAACCCCAGACTTCCCTTTCCTCAGCTCCTCCTGGGGGATCCCAATGTGTTCCCAAGCCAGAGGACACATGATCACTCCAGTAAGTTTTGGGTCTGAACATCACAGGAAAACCTCTGGCGCCCAGGAGGCAGCCTGCTTACATTCCTGAAACACCTTGTTTCCAGTAGAATATAACACCGACACAATTTGTCCTGTAATAAATACACAAGATTTTCCTAAACTTTTGATTAAAAAAAACTACTGGATTAACCTGCCTAAACAAAGGTTGAATGAATATAAACATTAACTGTAAGAAAACAAATGGAAAAGTCAAGAATGCTTCAGTTTTATCTCTTCAAACTGTCATAATCCCCTTAAGTTCTTATTAATACAGTACCGTAAATTCCATTTTAAACGTCCCTCGGTCTGCTAGCATGGAGGCCTCTGACATCTGCAACGACTTTACCAGATACTTTGCTGACAAAGTAGAGTTGATTAGGTCATCCATCCCCCAGTCCACAACTAACCCCTCTGTCTTTGTCCCTTGCTCAGCTGTCTTCAAACAGTTTGAACCTATTTCACTCCCATTTCTAAACAAAGTTGTTGGTCAGATGAAACCCTCCAGTTTCCCTACTGACCCCATTCCTGCGTCGTTTTTCAAACAAGTTCTACCCACGATTGGACCTGCTGTTCTTATTACAGGTAGTCCTCGACTTATGATGGAGTTCCATTCCTGCGCGACGTCATGAAGCGAATTTCGACGTAAGTCGGAAAACTGAACTATATACGTACAGTACTGTATTTTACCAAGCACTTAGCTTATCCTAACATAGTACCCTACATAATTATCAAAACACACATACATTTGGGAGCCATAATGAAGGGAAAAAAGAGTTAATAACCTACTGGTATGCTGGTGAAACCATTCCTCTGTCCCTCCTCCGTATTCTGTATTGTGTTTACGTCGTAAAACCGACGTCCAGCTCGGTCCATCCTCCGTATGTATTCATTTACGATGTAAAATTGCGTTCACAGTACACACAGTAACAGTAAGTTGTAGCCTACTATGAACAGTTTTGTTTTGTTTTTTGAATGTCCAGAGGACCAGACTTAGCTTTTTTAGAGAGTACAGGGCAGCTGTAGCCTCCGCAGCTAGTAAAACCGGAAACCGGAAACTGCATAACTCGGCTTTTCAAAATAAATTTAAAAAAAAGTATTATCTATTTATTTTTCATGGGAGGTGCGTCGTAACTGCGAAATGTTGTAACTCGAGACCGTCGTAAGACGAGGACTACCTGTATTATAAATACAGTAGTAGTATTGTGACAAGTGTGGTCCCCGATGTTTTCAAACATGCAGTAGTTCATCTGTTAATAAAGAAACCTGGACCTGACCCTTCTACTTGCTCTAATTTCAGACCAATCTCAAAACTTCCCTTGTCGTCCAAAATCCTGGAGAAAGTAGTTTTTATTCAATTAAATACATTTTTTGAATGAGAACAGAATTTTTGAGATTTTTCAGTCAGGTTTTAATCAACTCCACAGCACTTACCAAGCATTAGTGAGGGTTTGTAACGATATTATGGTATCAAATGATTCTGGTCAGTTTGTGGTACTTGTACTCCTGGACCTTACTGCTGCTTTTGATACTGCTGACCACAGTATCCTTATTTCACGGCTGGAGCAGTGGGTTGGGATTACAGGTTACATTTTTTTAAGATTCAACAATGAGAAGACTGAAGTCATTGTCTTTAGCCCTAGCTCAACTGCCGCCTCTGATCCTGTCAACCTGGACTCTCTTCAGCCATATCTTAAGCAGTCTGGTAAAAATCTCGGGATGGTTTAGACTCTGATTTCAAGTTTGACAAAAAAAATCAATTCTGTTCTGCAAAAAAGCTTCTTCCAACTAAGACAGGTAGCTAAGCTCAAGCCAGTGTTGTCCAGACCTGACCTTGAGAAGCTGGTCCATGCCTTTATCATGACCTGTTTGGACTATTGTAATGCACTATATGCTGGGGTCAGCCAGTCTCGTCTCCATCTCGTCCAGAATGCTGCTGCTCGACTTTGAACAGGAACTCGCAGGTCTGAACACATCACACCAGTTCTGTCCTCCCTTCACCTGCTCTCTGTGCGGTCCAGAATAGTCTTTAAGATTCTTCTGTTGACCTTCAAATGCCTAAATGGCCTCGCACCTCTTTATCTCTCCGAGTTACTGGAACCATACACTCCCTCCCGGGCCCTGAGATAATCTGTTCAGCTGCTTTTGGCTGTTCCTAAAACAAGACTGAAGCTCAGAGGAGATCAGACATTTCCAGTCATGGGCCCCAAACTCTGGAACAACCTGCCCCCCCCAACATCAGACAGGCCACCTCCCTTCCTCAGTTCAAATCCCTGTTAAAAACTCATCTGTTCTCTCAGGCATTTCTCACAGTGTGAGTTGATTTAGTGTTTTGGTTTGTTTTTTGTTCTGTGCTCCTACGTTTGAAATGCTTTTTAATTCTACAGTATTATCATTAGTGTTTCACACTTTTCCATTAATTTTACTCCCATTGTTGTTGTTGTTAAGCACTTTGATAAAAGTTTATGTTTTAAATGTGCTCTACAAATAAAGTTGACTTGACTTGACTTGCTGGCCAGTTTCCAGTTTTGGAATAAAAGGTAAATAGTATACTTGGTCTACATTTAGGACTAGGCTACTTATTATTTCTTAACCCACTGTGAGCTATCCCCTTGATTTCTGAGATTATGTTCATTTTCATGTATCTGTTTTTTTTTGTGTACTTTTTTTCACATTGGTCTATATTTTTGATAATTTCATTAGATTTGCTTTTTCAGAGCAGTTTTTTTCAATTTAGAAAGAGATTATCATTTATATTGTTTACAGAACAAACTTGTCAAAATAAGGTTCATTATACAAACCAGTTGTAAAAAAAAAATCACTGTTCATCAGTGAAGATAGCAGCGCGTTACAATATGAGCCATGTTGACATTTCCTACTGAGCATCATGGGCAAATACATCATATGTAATGCTTTAATTTACACTTTTTTAATATAAACTCAAAAAATCAGCAAGAAGAGCATTGCATTTGTCTGTTAACACCACTTTGCCAATGTCAGAACAGGTTTTTAGTGCAATAGGTACCTTTACTGGTTGTAAATGCCCCAAAAAGTACAACACTTTTTTTATGTTTTTGCAAGAAATGCAGTTAGAGAAATGAATAAATAAAAGAAAGTAACAGTTAGTACAGTACAATTATCTCATGCAATCTGTTAGAGCTTAAACTATATGTTTGGAATGGCATGTAACTAGAAAAGCATTACATTTTAATTGACTGAGATAGTTATAACAAAAAGTCAGTGGAATTGTTAAATGGAAGAAACGTGTATTAATAAAAATGGTTATCTTTGTCTTCATGCAGTAGTTTTCAATTTATTTATTTATTTTGTAAGGGTCCCCATTTGGAAAAAGAAAATAGTCCATGCACCTCCAACCCTGGGCTTCAAAACCAAATGTAAAAAATGTGTGAGATCCTCAAATGTTCAATACATGAATTAAAATACTTCAAAATGAATCCCTTTGCATGACGTTAAGTCATTTTGGGCAAAAATCAATCCATCCATCCATCCATCCATCCATTCTCTTCCGCTTATCCGGGGTCGGGTCCCGGGGGTAGCAACCAACCTAAGTAAGGATGCCCAGACTTCCCTCTCCCCAGCCACTTGGGCCAGCTCCTCCAGGGGAATCCCAAGGCGTTCCCAGGCCAGCCGAGAAACAGTTCCTCCAGCGTGTCCTGGGTCTTCCTCTGGGTCTCCTCCCGGTGGGACATGCCTGGAACACCTCACCAGGGAGGCGTCCAGAAGGCATCCTAACCAGATGCCCGAGCCACCTCAACTGGCTCCTCTCGATGTGGAGAAGCAGCGGCTCTACTCCGAGTCCCTCCCGGATGACTGAGTTTCTCACCCTATCACTAAGCACGTTGAGATTTTCATTAATGAAAAGTGCATTATAAATTAAATTCATTATTATTATTTATTAAGGGAGAGTCCAGACACCCTGCGGAGAAAACTCATTTCAGGTGCTTGTATCCGAGATCTCATTCTTTCGGTCACAACCCAAAGCTCATGACCATAGATGAGGGTGGGAACGTAGATCGGTTGGTAAATTGAGAGCTTTGCCTTTCGACTCAGCTCTCTCTTCACCACGACAGACCGGTACAGTGCCCGCTTCACTGCGGACGTTGCACCTATCCGCCTATCGATCTCACGCTCCAGTTTTCCCTCATTCGTGAACAAGACCCCGAGATACATGAACTCCTCCACTTGGGGCAGGACCTCCTCCCCGACCCGGAGAGGGCACTCTACCCTTTTCCGGCTCAAGACCATGGCCTCAGATTTGGAGGAACTGATCCTCATCCCGGCCGCGTCACACTCGGCTGCAAACCGCTCCAGTGAAAGCTGTAGATCACGACCTGATGAAGCCAATAGGACCACATCATCTGCAAAAAACAGAGAAGTGATTCTAAGGCCACCAAAACGGATCCCCTCAACACCTTGGCTGCGCCTAGAAATTCTGTCCATAAAAGTTATGAACAGAATCGGTGACAAAGGGCAACCTTGGCGGAGTCCAACTCTCACTGGAAACAAGCCTGACTTACTGCCGGAAATGCGGACCAAGCTCTGACACCGGTCGTACAGGGACCCAACAGCCCATATCAAAGGGCCTGGTATCCCATACTCCCGGAGTACCCCCTACAGAACCCCCCGAGGGACACGGTTGAATGCCTTCTCAAAGTCCACAAAGCACATGTAAACTGGTTGGGCAAACTCCCACGCACCCTCTAGGACCCTGCTGAGGGTGTAGAGCTGGTCCAGTGTTCCACGACCAGCACGAAAACCACACTGCTCCTCCTGAATCCGAGGTTCGACTATCCGACGGACCCTCCTCTCCAGAACCCCTGAATAGACCTTACCAGGGAGGCTTAAGAGTGTGATACCCCTATAGATGGAACACACCCTACGGTCCCCCTTTTTGAATAGGGGAACCCCCACCCCAGTCTGCCAATCCAAGGGAACTGCCCCAAATGTCCATGCAATATTGCAGAGTCACTTAAGCCAACACAACCCCACAACATCCAGGGGTCCAAGGAACTCCGGGCGAATCTCATCCATCCCTGAGGCCCTGCCACCGCGGAGCTTTTTAACCACCTCGGTGACCTCAGCACCAGAGATTGGAGAGCCCAACGACCCAAAGTCACCAGGCTCCGCTTCCTCAGTGGAAGACGTGCCAGTAGGATTGAGGAGGTCTTCGAAGTACTCCGCCCACTGACTCACAACATCTCGAGTTGAGGTCAACAGCACGCCACCCCCACTATAAATGGTGTTGGTCGCAGAATCGCCTCGAAGCCGTACGGAAATCATTCTCCATGGCCTCTCTGAACTCCTCCCACACCCGGCAAAAATCAATCAGTTCAGCAAATAAAAATGTCAATTTTAAGGTTATTTGACTGCTTGAACTATAGTTTTATATACAGTACTGTATATATACAAAGTATTAGAGCTATCAACGTTAACACATTAATGCATGTGATTATTCTAAAAAGATTAACTTGTTAATATGACAAAATGCAGATTAATCCATAACTATACTGATGACATGATTTGATGACATAAATGACACTTAATGAGACATTTGAGTTAAAATGTATAAATTAATGTTTGAAACTAAATGACGTCTGTAAACTCTGCTGAGAATGAAAACCTGGAAAACTGTTTGGTTTGAGACGATAAAAAATTTTCTTCAACGTATACGTTTCAAACTTACAAAGTTAATCAAAGTGATTAATCGTGATTAATCACAACCCCAGAGTGTGATTAATCAGATTA
>JBBPBX010018042.1:19337-29372 GCA_038048925.1 Garcialebias charrua
ACAGATAATGTTAGCTAAATTATGACTAATGTTAGCTAAATTATGACTAGTAAATACAACAGATAATGTTAGCTAAATTATGACTAATGTTAGCTAAATTATGACTAGTAAATACAACAGATAATGTTAGTTAAATTATGACTAATGTAAGCTAAATTATGACTAGTAAATGAAGTCGAAGACGCAAATTCAACAATGGCAGGACTCACAGCTGCATCGAATCACTCATCAACTGTCCACCTGGATACAGCTGCATCGAATCACTCAACTGTCCACCTGGATATAAGGCGCCCCTTTCCTCAGCTCTTCCTGTTTGCCCGTTGCCAGTCTAGTCATGTTCTGCTCGTCTAGTTCTCGTCTCGTGTTTTCAATTTCAACTTTCGACTTCGCCATGTCTGACGCCGATTCCTGCGCCTCCGGGAACTCATCCCGGCCACCGCTGGTCCTCCTTCCCCTGCTCCCACCCGTCGGAGCTCTCGGCGCGCCTCGCGCCCCGTTTCCTACTCTCCGTCTGCGTACCTGCAGTCTAGGGGCATCTGCCCGGCGTCCGGTCTCACCTCTGCCCAGCTGGAGTCCCTCGCCGAGCTGGTTCCATCCGGCGACTCTTCGCCTCCTTCGCGGCAGCTGACGCCCGTGTCCGGGAAGCGTACCAGGAAGCGGTCTCCACCTCCCGCCAAACGCAGCAGGGGCCGTCCCCGTTCCTCCGGTGCCCCCGCTCCGGACCCGGAGCCGGTCCCCTCCACGAGCCGCTACGTTCCTCCTGCGCCGGCCGCCCGTGCCCCGGCCTCCTCTCCGCCTCTCTCCCCGCTCCCCGGCCGGCGTTCCGATCGGCCTTCGCAGGTCCATCTGTCCTCTGAGCTGCTCGCCTCGCTCAACGAGCTCGTCCGGTCAGTCTCGGCTCTGTCCGCTCAGCGTCAGCCCTCTGCTCCAGCATCGTTGGGTCAGTCAGCTCCCCTGCCTGGTCCCGTGGCGTTCACTCTCGCCGAGGCCCGCTCCGCTCCTCCACTGGGTAAGACGTATCGTTTCTTTGTCCGCAATCAATCTGCTTTGCCTCGACGAGCCTCATTTTTATCTTTTCGTGGTCAGTTCGCTGACTTTCGCCGCTCCTTAGCTCTGCTGCTAATGCTAGGTCGGCTCTTCTTCGTTGTTTTTTTGCCCGATATGCAGCGCCGTCTGGTGCGCAGGCGGTGGTACTGCGACTGCATTGTTAGTTCTGCCAGGCAGATGGCACTGTTGTTCCACCGTTGTTTCTTCATGTCTTACTGGTTTGTTTTACACAAACCTTCGCCTTGTGTAGCTTTGGTGATGTTTAATCTGTTTAAATTCTGTCGCACTGGCGTTGTTTGACCTGTTTAGATCGTGTCACGTTAGTAATGCTTGCACTGTGGATGTTCTGTGCGGTTGGTGATCGAGGTGGCTGTACTCGTGAGTTGCCTGGTGCTGTCCTGACTTTAATTGTTTGTCTTCATGCTCTCCCTCTTTAGGCCAGCCGTACATGCCGGCCCATGCTTCAATTTCCCCGAGGCTCTGTGCTAAGATCCTGCAGGGGCAGCGCGTTAATCTGGTTTCCCTGCTGCTCCCCTCCCCCCGATCGATCATCAGGTGGCCTCCTCCTCGGAGTTCACTGCGGTCTTCCGCTCCGCCGATCCCCGCCTGTCCAGGGACCTGTCCGTCGGCGTGTTTGTGGCGGCCTTTGGGGTATTCAGGGATGTTCTTTGCTCGGTCTACCCTGAGCGTAGGGTCGGGCTGGACGCCTACCTCACCCTGGTGGTGGATCTCAGCCTTACATACGGCAGGTCCCTGTTCTACCGGTATCACAACTCGTTCTCCACTAAGGATGCTGCCGTCCTGTCCCGGTCGGGGATGCGTCTCGACTGGTCAGTCCTAGACACTGACCTCCTTGTCATGCTGACTCACGCTGCCCCCTGCCACTCCTGCTCTGCCGTCGGCAATCGCAGTTCTCTCTGCCCCTCGGTCCCGTTTAGCCTGCCTCCTCTGCCCTCCCTGCCGGCGCCCCGTTCTGTTGGGAGTTCTGTTGGGGGTTCTGTTGGCGGCCTGCATACGGACCACCGCGGTCGGGGGGGTGGAGGCTTTCGACGACATGCCGATTTGTAACAATTTTAACCGTTCTGTCTGCTCGTACCCTGATTGTGCCTTTCTCCACGTGTGCAGCTTCTGCAGGGACGCACACCCACGTTCCGTCTGCCCTCGTCGGTTGACCCCCAGGGCACTTTGCGGGTCCAAGCGCTGATCTTCCTTTTCCCGTTCACCCTCGTTATAATTTCTTATTTAGCCTCTTCGCTACAGGTTCACCCTGTCATATATTTGTCGTCTTTTTCCTTAACTTTGGATGCAAATGAACAACTGTATATATTGCTATTACTACCCTCCTCGCGGTTGCTCTCTTTCATTTTAATTCCAGGTCATCCCTGACCTTCCATGTCTCGCCCCGCAGCCGCGTCCCCGTTGCTTTTCCAGCTCTTTCAGTCAGCCCGTTTTTCATTCGCTCGAGCCTGGGCCCTCCCGCTCGGCGATCCTATATTTCGCCTGGTGCCCGTTTGTTAAGTCCCGTGTGGCTTTCGAGTCGCCCTTGCTCCCATTGTCGATATCCACCGCTTTGTCACGTGTTGCTTTGACCTACGCCGTTTCAAGCTCCCGTTTATTTGATCGCTCCTGGCTGGCATTAACTTTCATGCAAACCTATCATCTGGGTCCGTTCCCAAGTCTGTTCCCTACCCTTGCCATCGAGCTCCTTCCTGACTCTGTTTTCTATTCATGCCGTTGCGCTCCCCCCGAGGGGCGTAGCTAAGCTCCCTCCACAGCCATTCAGGGTGCTCCCGAGGCTTCCCTCCGACGGCCTGGTCGCTGGTCTTGGCGGCCTGCTCCTCCTACGTCCACCCGGACATCTCGTCCATGCTCGCTGCTCAGCGCTTACTCAGTTTCTAAGTAAGCTCTCGCATTGCTAACTGGTGGAGGAGTCCTTCAGCTGTGAACGACGCCTCCCTCTTCCTTTCTGGCAGCTCATGTGGGCTTTGCTTCTTTCTGGCAGCCCAGGTGGGCTTCGTTTTCTCTCTTGCAGACCTCGTGGGCTTATTGTCTCTCAGGTAGCCCAAGCTGGCTCCCTCTCCCTTTCTCTATCCCCTGTAGTCCATGCGGGCTCACTTTGCGGCAGCCTATACGGGACCATTCCCCAGCTCACTTCCTGGCAGCCCATGTGGGCTCACTCTCTGGCAGCCCATGTGGGCTCACTCTCTGGCAGCCCATGCGGGCTCACTCTCTGGCAGCCCATGCGGGCTCACTCTCTGGCAGCCCATGCGGGCTCACTCTCTGGCAGCCCATGCGGGCTCACTCTCTGGCAGCCCATGCGGGCTCACTCTCTGGCAGCCCATGCGGGCTCACTCTCTGGCAGCTCATGCTGGCTCACTTCGCGGCAGCCAATGCGGGACCATTCCCCCGACTCTCTTCCCGACGGCCCGTGCGGGGCTCACTCCCTGGCAGCTCATGCGAGGCTCATTCACAAAAGAGGCCGTAGCCCGTGTTTGCTCTCTCCCCAGCAGCCCTCGTGAGGCTCATTCCCAAAAGAGGCCGTAGCCCATGCACGCACTCTCTCCTGCAACCTACGTGAGGCTCATTCCCAAGAAGGGTCTGTAGCACATGCACGCTCACTCCCCGGTAGCCCATGCGAGGCTCTCTCTCCAGCAGCCCGTGCGGGCTCTCTCTTTGGCAGCATATGATGACTCGGTGCACTCTCTCTCTTCTGCAGCCCATGCGAGGCTCACTCTTCTGCAGCCCATGCGAGGCTCACTCTTCTGCAGCCCATGCGAGGCTCACTCTCCTGCAGCCCATGCGAGGCTCACTCTCCTGCAGCCCATGCGAGGCTCACTCTCCTGCAGCCCATGCGAGGCTCACTCTCCTACAGCCCATGCGAGGCTCACTCTCCAGCAGCCCATGCGTGGCTCACTCTCTGGCGGCCCATGATGACTCGGCCCGCTCTTCCAGGCGGCCCATGCGGGCTCTCTATGGCAGCCCATGTGCGGCTCACTCTCTGGCGGCCCATGATGACTCGGCCCACTTTTCCTCTATCTCTCCTCCGGCAGCCCATGCACGCTCGCTCTCGGTTGCTCAAGCGAGGCTCGTTCCCGGGAATGCGGCTGTTGCCCAGTCCAAGAAAAGAGGCTGTCGTTGGCCAGTCCGAGAAAAGAGGCCGTCGTTGGCCAGTCCGAGAAAAGAGGCCGTCGTTGGCCAGTCCGAGAAAAGAGGCCGTCGTTGGCCAGTCCGAGAAAAGAGGCCGTCGTTGGCCAGTCCGAGAAAAGAGGCCGTCGTTGGCCAGTCCGAGAAAAGAGGCCGTCGTTGGCCAGTCCGAGAAAAGAGGCCGTCGTTGGCCAGTCCGAGAAAAGAGGCCGTCGTTGGCCAGTCCGAGAAAAGAGGCCGTCGTTGGCCAGTCCGAGAAAAGAGGCCGTCGTTGGCCAGTCCGAGAAAAGAGGCCGTCGTTGGCCAGTCCGAGAAAAGAGGCCGTCGTTGGCCAGTCCGAGAAAAGAGGCCGTCGTTGGCCAGTCCGAGAAAAGAGGCCGTCGTTGGCCAGTCCGAGAAAAGAGGCCGTCGTTGGCCAGTCCGAGAAAAGAGGCCGTCGTTGGCCAGTCCGAGAAAAGAGGCCGTCGTTGGCCAGTCCGAGAAAAGAGGCCGTCGTTGGCCAGTCCGAGAAAAGAGGCCGTCGTTGGCCAGTCCGAGAAAAGAGGCCGTCGTTGGCCAGTCCGAGAAAAGAGGCCGTCGTTGGCCAGTCCGAGAAAAGAGGCCGTCGTTGGCCAGTCCGAGAAAAGAGGCCGTCGTTGGCCAGTCCAAGGAAAGAGGCTGTGGTTGCCCAGCCCATGAAAAGACTGTGTTGCCCACGCATACCCTCGGGCAGCCAGACCCTCGCCAGCTCGGCCCCGGCTATTCTTTTTTGGGGGGGTAGATATCCATAATCTATCTCCCTATGCCGGACATTCAAGCTCTCAGCAGTCCGGCATGCATGCCCTCCGCCGGGGCCCGAGCGCCAAAGAAACCTTAATCAATAAAACATTTTAATTGTATTCTCTCTCTCGTTTTGTGAGTCTCTTCAGGTTGAAATGAAGTCGAAGACGCAAATTCAACAATGGCAGGACTCACAGCTGCATCGAATCACTCAACTGTCCACCTGGATATAAGGCGCCCCTTTCCTCAGCTCTTCCTGTTTGCCCGTTGCCAGTCTAGTCGCCTCCCTCCACCTCCCCGTCTCCTCCCGGGGTTTCTGGTTCCTCGGTTCTCCCCTGTTCTTCGTCCCGCCTCCGCCGCCTGGGGTTGTCCTGCTCGCCTCCGTCTTGGTCCTGCTGCGGTGTGCGTTCCTGCTTCCTGTTCCCTGCGACCCAGCCGGTCATGGCAGTTGGCCGCTTGTCCTGAGCCTGGTTCTGCTGGAGGTTTCTTCCCCTCGTGGGAGTTTTTCCTTCCCACTGTCGCTTCGTGCTTGCTCAGGATGGGGGTTCTGCGCTGGTGTTCGTCTCAGGGTTGACCGGTGCCGTCGGCCGCTGGCTGGCTGTCATTCACGTACCGGTGGGATGGATTGGGCGTCTGCGGTCCCTTCTCCACCACCGGGTTCGGGTCCCGGGGGGGTAGATATCCATAATCTATCTCCCTATGCCGGACATTCAAGCTCTCAGCAGTCCGGCATGCATGCCCTCCGCCGGGGCCCGAGCGCCAAAGAAACCTTAATCAATAAAACATTTTAATTGTATTCTCTCTCTTGTTTTGTGAGTCTCTTCAGGTTGAAATACTGTATATACATATCATCCGTATCCACTCAGTACACTCTCATTCACGACAAAAAAATGATTTTTTTTTTCATTTACCCTTTATTTATACACGTTGTCTCATTAAGCCACCAGAACTCATTTTCAAGAGGGACCTGTTAGGAAGCAGATGGTGGGGGTTAAGGGCCTTGCTCAGCGTCCCAGAGTGTGGCGAATGAGGGTGGAGGAAGGTGTGGGTGTTTAACCTTTTTCCATCCACATTTTTTGATGTTGTCGGTACTGGGGCTTGAACCAGCAATCTTATGATCACAGGCCCACCGTCTCTAACCACTGCGCCACCACTTCCCTATTTGAAGATAACTACTTATTGACTTTTGTGAGGCTTAAACTACTTGAACATAAAATAACTGCAAGATTTTAATACAGGCAAACTAAACAAACCAAACCATCAGAATCAATGAAAAAAAAATCAAGTTATATTACGTTTATGATCATTATATCACATTTATTATCATTAAATGCATTACATTCTTCACAGTACGGTTATGTCCTGGCTATATTCCAACATAAACCAGATTAGCTCACAATGGGACTTTCATACAGAGAACTGTGTGAAGTTTGAAAAAAAAAGGAGGAATACCTTTGCTATAATCTTGGTTAAAAAAAAGTATATAAATATTTATTAACCTTTATTTAACCAGGCAAATCCCATTGAGAGCATATATCATTTTTGCAAGGGAGGCCTGGGCCTGAAGGCCTCCCAACATGCATGTTTTTGGAATGTGGGAGGACACTGGAGTAATCAGGGAAAACCTACAAATGTGCAAACTCCACCCAGAAAGATCCCAGGTCCAATCCGGAGATTGAACCCAGGACATTCTTGTTGTGAGTCAACAGTACTCACCAGCTGTTGCACTGGTTAAACGAAGAGTCATAAATAAAATAAATAAATGGATGTATTTTAGTGTTATCCTTATTTGACTTCAATAACTAAAATAGAAACACCCAGACCAACGGGCTGTGTACTCTTCTGTGGTGCACAACACTTTTTGGGGCACCTGTCCAACCATGAGCTGTTACAAAAAGAACAAGAATCGAGGTGTAGAGGAGAATTCACCTCTATGTGAAGTGACGTCCCCCTCTAATGTTTAATAAACATGACAAATTAACTACCGGGTAAGTTATTTAGTCCATCCATCCATCCATTATCTTTTACACTCTTCTTCCATTTTGGGTCACAGGGGTCACCGGTGCCTATGTCCAGCAATCACTGTGCGATGGGTGGGGAACACCCTGAACGGGTCACAAGTCCATCACAGGGACACATTGAGACAAACGAGACAAACAATCATGCACTCTCTCCCTCACACCTAGAGACAATTTAGAGTTACCAATCAGTCTAACATGCATGTTTCTGATCTGTGGGAGGAAACTGGAGCACCCGGAGAAAACTCACGCATGCACGGAGAGAACATGCAAACTCCACCCAGAAAGGCTCCCGGACAGGGATTTGAACCGGGGACCTTCTCGCTGAGAGGCAGCAGCTCTACCAGTTCCGCCACCATGCGGCCCACAATAATCATTATTGTGATAAATTATTATTACTATTAACAATGTTAATATTAATAATTATTATTAAAAATTGTGATGCTGGATCACTGACCTTGGTATGAACTGTAGATACAAAAAATCTTATTGTTCCAAGTTTTCTTAACATAGCCTGAAGCCTGAAGGTTTACTTGTGAATCCTAGAATTTCTAAAAATAGAATGGAAGGAAGATATTTCAGTTATCAGGCCCCTGTTTTGGATAGTGTTGTGTTCAAGACCACCTAACCCGAGACCAAGTCAAGACCAAGATCAGAGTGTACCGAGATCGAGACAAGACCAAGACGTTTTTGGTCTGAGAACAAGTCGAGACCAAGACCAAGGGAGGGCAAGACCAAGTCGAGACCAAGACCTCAAATAAAATAAATGAAATATTTTTTTATTATAAACTATTTTTTTAATAAAATTTACATATTGCAACTTTGTTTGCTTTTGAATGAATACATAAGCTTTTATAAAATTTCAAAGCTATATAGCAAAGAAATCAGACATTCAGTGGCCTAACCATGTGATTCAACAATAAAACTACACAACTGTTAAATTAGAAGCAGGTTCATCTCATGCCAAGTCTTGAAAAACTGCAGTGGCAAAACACTCTTCATAAGTCTGTACTCAAGACCTAGGATAACCACATAGTTACACAGTGGTTTCAATAAAGTAATAGATATACACCTAAAAAAGTTACATAAATGGATATTAGTTGCAAATATGTTCTTTGTAATTTAAATAGCTAAATGTTATAACTGATGATTTGGCAGACATCGTTTCCCGCACCCAGAGAATCACTTCTCACTTTCCTCCAGTGTTGCCAGATAGAGTCGAGGTTTTTCAGCCCAAAAATCTGTTAAAAACTGCCATATCACACAAAAATAGACTCAATGAATATATTGTTACAGTATATTTACTGTTTAAACATGAACTCACATCGGTACAAACAAAGGTAATTTAACAATACTGTATGTGGCAAAATGCAACAGTCCAACAAAAATCTTCTCAGAGTTCCCAGCAAAACCAGAATGAAAACCGCGCAGTTGGCAGTAAATCGCCCAATTTGGCAACACTGGGATGCATGCGAGTGAAAGGGGGTGGGCGTGACAGTGGTAACAAAAAATGTGTTTGGCAATGAGTCACGTTATCGCTTGGATTTGAACCAGTACATTTTGCATCCAATAAAAACAAGAACGTTAACAAATAATCCAGTAATTTAGTGATATTTCCTTAGTTGTGGTCTTGAAATAAAATCCTGAGTCCTCAATGTCCGAGACCGAGACAAGACCGAGACCAAATGCAGTCGAGTCCGAGACGAGACCAAGACCATCAACAAGTGGTCTTGAGACTGATCTCAAGACCAAGACTGGTCTCGAGTACTACAACACTAGTTTTGGAACCAACTTTCAGATGCCGTCCGTGAGACTGATTGTCTAATTTTTAAAACTAAATTTAAAATATTCATTTGTGCTAAATCCTATTAGCGTTGGCTTGGGTTTCCTGAGCTATTCCATATTTAATCTGCTGTGGGCTTAGACTACTGGAGGACAAACTGTCCAAATTTCATCACTCTGCTGCTGTCTTTACTCACTACTAACCATGTTTGTAATTGTAATTATTTGTATCATTGACATGTTTTTTCTGTTTCAATAGAAATTAGACCTGGACTAATCCTTCTGTTTCTCTGCTCCTTGACTCCTCTTCTCTCAGCCTGTCAAGGAAGATGGCTGCCCATCCTGAGCCTGGTTCTGCTGGAGGTTTCTTCCTGTTAAAAGGGAGTTGTTCTTTCCACTGTCACCAACAATATGCTCAGGATGCGGAAGATTTAGTACAAAGTGAAAATTCATTGCAATTGGCTGGATTCCTGAAATGGATAACTTTTACTAGTTGTCATTTTATAATGTTTGTGGGTGTTTTTGTACAGTGCCCTGAGATTACTTTAGTTGTGAATTGGTGTAATATAAATAAACTAAATTGATCTGAGATTATAAATAAAAATACATTAGAATCAACAATGCAACATTTTTGTTCCCCAGACGTTTGTGGATTTAAAACCGAATATTGTCAAGTTTGTTTAGCTCATCAAAATAAATTAATCAAAAACTGATACATCAATGTACCTTAGTTTTAAAAAAAGTACAATAATTATCTAATTCCCATAATCTGTTCTGTGTTTTACAAGACAAATAAACTTTAGTTAAAACTGACTTTGGTTGTGCAGGTCTTTAAAGGTCTTTTAAAATTTAAATGTTTAATTTTGCCTACTGGTATTTTGTTTTCTCTCCCTCCTTTAAAAAAAGTCTTATAGTTTAAGCATGTACCGGTACCTGGTCAGTTTGTTAGAGAAATTAAACATTGATCACTTAACCAAATTTACCTTAGGCATTAGCGTTTTAACAAACAAAAAAACAAAAAAATTAAGTTTAGTTTTAATTGGATTTTGCTTATGTTATTTTTATAATTGGAATTAAATTAAAATGAAGCCTTAGGTTCAAAATTTTATTTTATAGATATACTTTTTACACTTTTATACTACAGTACTATGCAAAAAACTCAGGACAGTATTACACTTTTGTTATTTCATTTTATGCTTATGTTTATTAAATGGTTAGTGTTTATTGTTGGTGTAACTTTTCATACTTTCATACTACTACTATGCAAAAACTACTATGCAAAAAC